>JAPYZL010035099.1:0-16758 GCA_030522825.1 Platygaster orseoliae | reverse complement strand
CTTGGTTCGTGACGTTTTGGATATGTCAAAATCGACCAACTCTTACTGCTAGAGCTATCTACTGACAAACAGCGAGAACTTAGTTGCGCACCTAATAGTATTTATCTTAGTGTCTTTGATTCATGGGGAAACCACTAAATGGACACAACTGATATATCAGGGAATAATACACGATTCGCGTACGGATTCATTATTCAAAGAACGACTCTATCTTATTTTTGCTAGGCATTTTTATCGGCTGCTACAAAAATGTAAATACGCGGCTTTTTTGCCCACGTTCAAACGCTGGAAAATGGAAATGCCGCGAGATGCATCTTAATTAATCGTTGCTTTATGCTCCAGATCGTACGACATTGAAACGCGTTTAACCCCTGAGACCTTTCGTCATTTTTTTTTTTTTTTTGAGAGAGAGAAAGATCTATGTACTCGAGGTATCAAAGGTGAGAAATTTTTGCAGGACGTTTTCTAAGGTTGTTTTTGAATTTTTTTTAATCTAAAATTATGAAATACAAAAGGTTAATACAAATCGTGGAATAAACTTTTACTCGATGACATTTTCAGGTTTTAGAAAACAGAAATATGAAAGTGCAGAGTGAAGGGAAAAAATGAATTGACGTAGAATATACATTTTAAATGAATATCTGAGCAGAAAAAAATTCGTAAAAAACAATTCATGAACGAAAATTGTTAAGAACTGCGCTTCCTGTAAAAAAGCACATTATGATTAAGTCATTTGCGTAGGGATTCCTATGATGCATTTTACAAAAAAGTTAATAATAATTCTTGAGAGAATCTTCAAGAAAAACGTAAGTGTTCAGCACTTAAATAAAAAAATCTTTTTTCTTGCGTTAAGATGTAAATGATTATAATTTTCTATCATGCGCGCTCAATAATCTCTTCATATTGGTGAACTAATCGAAAATAAACAAAAAATATTTGAAAACGACTTTCGGCAAATATTCATAATTAACTGTATTTTGATAAATTTATTTAGTCGTTTTGTCATTGCAGTTCATTCAATTACAGAAATATTTCACCGTTCGTAAATTAATTTTTTATTTAATTAAAACTTTTTTTCTGACGCCAAGTAGAAAGAGCAAAATTACACTCAGAAATTTTTCAAAATATCTTATTTGACAAATGTTCAAAAGGTAACTATATTTATTTTACGATAGCACATGTATCTGAATAATTGACCTTGAAATCTGCGTTTTCATAAATTAATTTGGAAATTTGAATATACTATTGAGAAAATTGTAAGCCACGATATTTTTCATTGAAAATTGTTCAAACTCCCTGATAAGTAAAGTACATAGTTTTGTAACTTGGAAATGCAACATATAAGGGGTGAGAGGGAGGGGCTTCAGCCTATATACGCTTCTCTTCTTCGCTCTTGATTCTTGCATTGAGATTCGTAAATAAACGAAGGAATGTCGAATAATTTAAAAAACGGAGTAGTAAAATATAAAAATACATAAACTCCTCTTCGTGAAAATCGGAAAGTTGCTGGACCACATATTTTACCTGAAGAATTCTTGCTTTACGATATCAAATTTAAGTGATTTTTTTCTATTTTTAATGCGAAAATAATGGTGTCAAAATTTGCTGAAAAGAATTTTGAATTGTTTAAATTAAAAAAATAAAACTTCTCAGAAAAAAATTGAAATGAAGAAATGAGTGAAAGAATTTAAAAGTTAAAAATTCTCGAGTATGAGAATTATGCTCCACAATTCATTATAATTAAAATGTTTATTTATGCTTTTTTTTGTCTTGGAATTTCTTTATTCACAAGTTTTGTCTTGTACAGAAAAAAAAAGAACAGAAAAAAAATTCCTATTTATATTTCAATACTAAATTTATTATAACTATTTTAGTTCAACTTTATTCTTGAAAAACCATTGATTCTGAATGCACTTAAATTCCTACATATAAAAATTTCCAAATTTAAAAATTATTCGAATTCAAAATGAAGTTTACCTTATTCATGTCTGAAATTAAAGAGCTGATTTTTTTTGTACTTCAACTGGAATACCAAAAACAAATCAATAAATCATTGATATAATGTATCAGAAGATTATTGATACGTTCAAAAATACCAAATCACAAGTAAATTTAAACTGTCAATCAAATCCTTTCTCCCCCCTCCCCTAAAAATTACTGTTTTTTGTAACTAACACAAGTACTATACAGTAAAAAAAATTATTATTCAAAGGTTTCCAACGAAGTTATTCGAAAGGCACAGCCCCATCTGAAGTGAAGGTCGCCTGAAGATCAAGCACCAAAATGTACTCGAGGGCCGTATTGCTGAACTTGCCAAAAACGCAGTCACTGGACATCGAGTTTTCAGACGTGCGTTACGATGTCGACCAGAACTTCCTCAGTTTATGGACCTTTCTGCGCAAGGGCTTGGAGAGGAAGCAAATCCTCAAGGGCGTCAATGGCCATTTCAAGGCTGGCGAGCTTACGGCTATAATGGGCCCCTCAGGGGCTGGAAAATCGACCCTACTCAACATACTAACAGGTTTCAACAGGTGCGAGTTTGCAACAATGCAAAATATAATCAGAATTTCTACATATAATAACAATTGAATAACTTTTCTTTACGTAAACGCCAAAATATTGTAAAACAAAGTTTGAAATGAATCAAAAGGTTCGGAGTAAATGGTCGAATCGAGTACCGAAGCAACGAAGATGACAAACGTGACTGGCGTGAGTACCGCAAAGAGTCATGTTACATCCAGCAAGAGGACCAGCTGAGCCCACTTTTTAACGTGAATGAGGCCATGACTCTTGCAGCTGACCTCAAACTTGGCAACAGCCTCAACCGCAAAGCCAAACAAATGGTCATTGACGACATCCTCGACACTCTCGACCTAAGCAAAACTAAGGAGACGCGTTGCGATCGGCTGAGTGGAGGACAACGTAAAAGACTGAGGTAAGACAGTCACCACTCACTTCATAGACTACAATTGTAGCTCTTAAATCACGTACAATTGGTAAACTTTATTCCAGCGTGGCTCTGGAACTAGTAGACAACCCACCAGTGATGTTCCTAGATGAACCGACAACAGGTCTGGACTCACTAGCTTCCTTCCAGTGCGTGGTGATGCTTCAGAAGCTGGCCCGAGGTGGTCGCACGATCGTCTGCACGATCCATCAACCAAGCGCCGTCATCTACGAAATGTTTGACCACGTGTACCTTCTGGCTGAAGGTCGCTGCGTGTACCAAGGTGCAGCCAAAAACACGGTTGCGTGCTTCAGCAGACTTGGCCTTGAATGCCCTCAGTACCATAATCCTGCTGATTACATGATTGAAGTCGTAAGCAAGGAGTACGGTAATTTCAACGAACGTTTAGCGGCTGCCACGGCTGCAGCTGAATCTCGCTGGCGTAGTGACTGCAAGCCTGACAAGCTTCTACACCAGAAATCATGTAATGATCAGAACAAGACTACTGTTCTTATCACGCCGCCTTCGGAATTCACTCGCCTCATCGTTCTTCTTCATCGCTGCTCTGCTCAGCTCTATAGGTAATAATTTCTGTTTCATTTCCTTTAAAGTAGTCTTCGTTTGATGCAATACAGCTATGCTGACATTTTGAAAAGTCTTTTTCTGTGATGGCCATCGAATAAAAACAGTGTCCACAGAACGGTCTCTTAAAATAGAATGTACAAGTATGATAGAACCAAGTCAATAGAACATATCCTATTTACTCATGCAAAGTACTCGTGCTATTTTAGTTTAACAACCGTATTGAAGTTTTATAGAAACGTCCTCTAAATGTAAATAATTTTTATGACACCAGTTTCCACAAAAGCATGAACCTCGCTTGTTTTTCAAGGCAGTATTTCCCTCGCGCATGATTCTTCCACCTTCAATTCCTTACTCCCGCGAGGGCATCGTTCAATATATTGGATATACCGTTTTTACCGCCTGTTACGTTTAATAAGCTTCGTTTATTCCCGCAAAAACGCAGCCTGACCAGTTTTTACACCTTCATTCGACCCAGCGATAAGAAACGAAGATACAATGAAACTTCTGGCTAGTAAATTAACATGAGTACATATTACGAGACTTGGGAAGATTTTTTGCACACCTGTCAATCGTAAATCAAAGATTGTCAACTCAATTGCTGTTCTGTGGTTGAATTGGAAAAAGTCACGGACCTTGAAACACTTCCAGCGCGTCGCATCTGAATCTTTTCGTTCGAGCAAAAAATAATCCAAACAAGATGTTTCACCATTTTTTGAGCGTGGAGTACTTGTGGCATATTTTCTGTAGTAAAATTAGATGATGGCACAGATAATAAAGGAATTCACTTAGAGTGTGGTAAAATTTCTCTTATTTACACCTTCTTCCGTTCCTACAGGGACTGGACCGTCACGCATCTGAAGCTTCTGCTCCACTTCCTGGTGGGCATCCTTCTAGGCCTTCTCTACGACGGCGCTGGTCGCGACGGTTCCAAGTCCATCAACAACGTCGGCTACATCCTCGTTACTGTCACTTACCTCTGCTACACAAGCATGATGCCCGCCGTGCTCAAGTTCCCTTCTGAACTTCCCATCATCCGAAAGGAACAGTTCAACAACTGGTACAAGCTGCACACCTACTACTACGCCTTCCTGATCACGAATCTCCCCTTGCAAATGGTCTTCGCTGTGGTCTACACATCGGTGTCCTACTACATGAGCGATCAGCCTCTAGACTGGCAGAGGTTCCTCATGTTTCTTAGCATGGCCATAATGACGACCTTCATCGCTGAAAGCATGGGCCTCGTTTTGGGTACCGTTCTGGACCCCGTGAATGGGACTTTCTTCGGAGCTATCGCCACCTGCACCATGCTTATCTTCACTGGATTCCTCGTCCTCTTCAACCACATGCCTCGAGTCATGTACTACGTCAGCTACCTGAGCTATCTACGATACTCTATGCAGGGCATGGTCCATGCTCTCTATGGCCTCAACAGGGAGATCCTCGATTGCGTCACAGAGATGTACTGTCACTATCGCGTGCCCAGCACGCTTCTCGCCGATCTCACGATGGACAAGGTCAATTTCTGGTTCGATTTGTTTGTCCTCGTCATCAACTTTTTCATTCTTCGCGTTGTTGCGTATTGCACGCTCAAGAGAAAGATGTCTTCCAAGTGATGATACTTTTTAAATGTTTGAGGAGGAGGATTGAATCTATCAGTGCATTCTGGAATTGTTGGAGTGAACAATGTTTGTGATTCATCATTCATATCTCATGTCGAACATTCCAATTATGATTTTTAAGTTACAACAGTGTCTATTATGTTACATTTGATCTGACAGTTCGCAAATTGGTTTGTTTTCTGTGAGAAGATGGGAATGCTGAAAATTTTGCGTATGTACTATTTATTGATGTTCTGTTTGTAAGCTAAATCTGCACTCAGATTGTGTTATAGAGTTTTTGTTGAAAAATTGAAAAAAATTTGTGTTCAACAAGCAGAGACAAAGATATCTGTGAAGTGCTACTAAACTAAATGACTATTCGAGTCAGAACAAACCTAAAAACAAATTTGACCTTGTTGCACTATAACTTTATTTGAGAGTAGTTTATAAATATACATCAAGATCATCAATTTTTCTCGTCATCACTCATGTAGATGAAAGCAGAGCTCCATCTTATCCACATTGGTCTTAACCTCAAAATTTGTCTATTCATTTTTTCTTCTTTTGTGACTAGTTTATTTTTAAACGTTTGCTTTCATAATATCAAGATAGTCTACAAGAAAAAGATCTTCCAATTATAGTTTTTTCATTAGTCCGTATATCTTTTTGTACAGACGCTTTAGGGTTAGAAGTGTTTTTAACTTAGGCTACGATCGTCAGTGATTAGATGTCAACCGAATACTTAGAGGGTGAATGTTAATTATTGTTCGTAAGAAAATTGAAAATTTCGGTTAGGTGAAGTAAAAAACATTATTCGTGGTTAGGCTTATACAACGTACTTAAATTTTATAATGAAAAAGAATGACTGTATCATCGAGAACCTTATCTGTAAGTATTGAAATAATTTTGGAAAAGATACCTCGCAGAAACTGTATATTTTGTAAATAATTACGAATGTGTGAGTTACGTTGTTTATAATTGTTTATTGGAACCTGGAACTGATTCTGGAATCGTGTATAATGTTCATGCGTTTTTTCATTGTTCTGACAGAAAAATTATCATTAAAGTTTTAAAATGTTCTTTTTTTTCAAATTATAATAATCATTAATTCATAACTTTTTTAATTACATTCTATTCTTTTAACTAACATATCTATTTGAAAGCAACAAACAATTTTTTTCTTCACTTTGTATAACTCGGCGAATCATAATTCAATCACTTAATGTATAGTCAAAGTGGCAAAACGAAGAAAAAACACATCGCAATGCTTTTAAAACAGCTGATTGCATGATTTCATGCACGTCTCTTCAGGTTTTAGAATGTTGTCGCCACCCAAAGGTCGTTAAAAAAAATAGGAAGTTGTTTAAAAATCTTGATGTCATTTATCTCGCAATCAGTACCAAGTTATTGACTCGTTATTTTTTTACGACTTTACAATGAAGATGTCGTTTGCCTCGTGAGAATAAATGTCCTTTTGCATGTTCCGAATTATGCGAAAAAGTAACGAGCACGGCCTTACAAATTCTTTCTCCTTTATTTTATTGTTCTTTCTTCATTCATGAACTTTTCAATTAATTTGACTGAAACTATTCGCTTTCAAAATGTTAAGATAATTGAAGCTCATGAATTCCTTTTAATATTATCGTGGTTTCTAGCCAACGTGTGAAAGAAAAAAAATTACGAAACGCTAGATGGTATAAATTTCGATAAGTTTGCGAAATTGGACTCGCGAATATGTACAGCGGAACCCGTTTAATATTTTTCCATGTTTAGTGCATAGCCACGGGACAAGTTGTAAAACCATTGATAAAATTCCTCTTCAGTCGGTTCTAACGTGAAATGGGCAAAAGCATAAGAAAAAACTTCACGCACGTTCGCCGGTTATTTATGAGAGTCGATTCGATCGAACGCGAGTCGAAAAAATTTCCGCTCATTCCATTTCGGAAGATCTCGTGCATCGAAGGTTGCGCAACTTTTCTGGTGTCAATTACTCATTCGACATTTATTGTCGGTAACAATTTTTTTTGCTCGAATGAAGCTGGTTTTTTTTCCTAGATTGCGAAATTTTCGAAGTCTATATAATGAATTTTAGGGAAACTGCATCGATTGTTTGGAAGGGGAAAAATAAACATGAATGAAATGGCAATTGAAAAAGGAAAATTTAGGAATTGTAAAAAGTTGTATTTCAAAAAAAAGAAGTGTAAATTTTTGTGTTTCTTTCAGACAAGTGATGAAAAAAGTCATAAATTGAAAATTAAATTAGAATAGTTCTTTAATTTTTTGTGAAAAATGAGACTATGTTCGATAATATTGAAGAGGGTATAAAATAAAACTTTTCTTTTTGCATTTGTGTTTGTAGCGAGTCAAGCATAAGAAAAAATCGTAAAATATAAGAAAAACAATCAATTGTTGTAAGTTCTTCTACTATATTTTTTTTCCTCAAGAAAATTTTTTTATTATTTAAGGTTTTTCTATTATGGTTTGTGTGCGATTATTTGTGAAAATATGCTTTTCCAATAATCGCTCAAATTACGATTTTAGTAGCTACAAGTAAAAGCATAGTAATTTAAATTTGTCTTACATAGTAATTTTACAAATTTTAGTTAAACATTTTTGACTTTGAACTTATTCATGTTACAAATTTACAGAAAACATTCGAAATTCCTATTTCATTGAGTAAAGAACCATATGTGGCGTGGACTGAGAAAACCTACCTAACAGCATATTCTCTTTAGGCTTACTTTCTAATCCTCTCAGACCCTAATGATGCGCCTAATGGGAATGTGCTGTTAGGTAGGTTTTCTCAGTCCGCGCCACATATATCTACAAATTTGAAGACGTTAAGTTATATTCACAGAGTTTGTTAACATTTTACAGTGCAATAAACTTTAATAAATTATAGAAGAAATTAACGGAAAGTTTACAAAATTGTTAATGTAATATAATAAATGAAGATAGAATTTATTTTCATGTGAAATTTTTTGGCAAACTTGCATTATTAACTTTTAACCTAAGGATTTTTATATATATTTTGCGTTTCTTTAGAAACATCAATAGGTTCTTATTTTTAATGTACAATTGTCGCCGAAATAACTCGAACTTAGAAAAAAACTCTTTAATCAAATATATGTATATATATTTTTTTTTCGCTACGAATTTTTCATGAATTGCAATTTTTAACATAAAAATAAGGAAGTTTTGATATACTGTGAATCAAATAATCCCGAAATATCGAAATGCAAAGTTTATAAATAAAAAATCTATTGTTTAGGCAAAAATTTATGACAATTTTAAATTGATGAGAAGTGGAAAATTTAAAATATAAAAAAAATTGGATGCTTTTTTTTTAATTTCAATAACTCTATTTTTAAAAATTGAAATTTCAATTCCTTATTTTATTTTTTGACAGATTTTTATCAATTTAAACATTTCACATTTAGTTTGGAATTTATAATTTCGACTTCATCTGAAATAAGTAACTGTAAAACAAAACTTTTCCAATTTAAAATCGATATTGCTACTTTGCTAATTTCCAAAAGTCAATCATTACTTTCAAATTCTTGAATAAACTATTACTCAAAACTCAGTAAGTTTTACATCACTTGTTTAATTTTAGAGAGGCGAATAATATTTTTAATTAAAAAATGATTGCAAAACTCATGGTCCATTGAATAAAAGATCACAGAGAATCGATATTCTGTGAGTATAAAAATTTTATAACAGCAATTAAGCAAGTTTTCACGTTTTAAAGCCCAGTTTATTAACTCGCTGATTTAATAATGACGTCAATTGAATTCCAAAAATCAAAATCTTGTAAGTTTCAACTCAATCTAGTTCATATCGTCAGTTGTAAAGATTCATATAAGTATTGCAAAATACAACTAAAAAAGATTTAAAATTTTGTACATCATTCGATGTAAAATGTATGTGCTTCAATTTAAAAAATTTAAAAACATTTTCTTTAATTTTATGTTGCTTACATCAATAACTTTATGGTTTTATAAATCGGGAATGATTTAGCACTTTCTACTTAGAGAATTTTGTAAACTATTTTTTAAAAGAAAAAAAATATAATAATTGAGTTTGATATGATTTTTCAATACTATGTATTGGTTGTTTTTGTAAAATACCTTTTTATTCAGTAGAATGTCTATTTTTTGTGGTTTTATTAATAATTCATGATAATTTCCAGAATGAATGAATTCATGTAGGTACCACATAATTTTCTTTTTCTTTTGAAACAGTCAAAGTCGAGAAACAAAGCAAATGATTCTTATATAATATGAAGAATAATGTTTACAAATTTAAAATGAATATACTTCAAATATTAGTACATAAACAGTAGGTGGAAAAATATTCATGAATTTACAAATTTTCTATGAATAAATATTGTGTAACCTCATTAAACTATTCCTAAAGCAGAACTCATTCAAAAAAAATTTTTTTTGCGTAATAAATGAAGAATTAGTTACATCACTTAACTTTAGAAAAACATTGTACTCGGCTCCGCCTCAATTTGTAAGTACTGATTTAGTCAAAACTCAAGCAGCCTAGAATGGGAATATTCTGTTTTGAATCTCACTCTTATAGTTAATAATTAAAAGGTATATACTTCAATCGAAACAATTTTCTGTTTTCCAATAATTATAGTTTCAAATTCTTAATAAATATGGTAAAAAGCCAAAATTTACTGAAAATTTTTCTTAAAATTCATTTGTTCCGATTCCATCAAATTTCAATGCAGTATATTTGCATTTCGAAAATTCAGGAGTTATACAGTTATATACTGAAAGAAATGCTTGGTTCCGACAACCAAATTATTCATCAAAATATGGACCAACCAAAGACTTATATAAATGGCAATCGCATTTTTTGTAAAAAAATTTTACATTCGTTGTAATAATAAAAACTTTGGTTTTTTAGTTGGTCCTTATTCTACTTAATGAGTAGTTGCTGGAACCAAACTAAATATAATAATATATTTAATAAAAATATTACCTTTATTTAAATGTATAAACTTTTGTTGCATCATTACTGAGAAATTCAAATGAAAAGTGTATTATAGTTGAAACTTGTTTAAAACTCGACTTCAAGATACAATCTTTCCACAGTCGGATGCCCATGAACAACGGGGCCCAGGGCAAATGTCCCTCTTCCCTCCTGCGCCTCCTTGTGACTTTTTTTGCAGTTCTGGATTACGGGTGGAGCCTGTGAAAGTAAAAAACGTAAGTATGAAAAAAATTAAGTAATCCTGTTCTAAAAATAAAGAATCTCATCCAACCTAGCGCATATGAGCCTGTTTCCATTTATGCCGCGAAGCATGTAAATTGCAGTGAACAGGGGCTCGCCTTTGATTATTCAAAAATTCTTTTTTGTAGGTACATTATTATAAAACAAGATAGAATGTTTCATAGATAAATTTTTTTATGTTAATGGAGGTTTATTTCTAACACTGATTTTTATTTTACTGATAAAGATATTTAAAAAAAAGCTTATATACTCGTTTTAGCCAATATTGGGTAGCTTAAATAAAAATTTTGTAATAAACATTAGTAATAAATTTCCTGTAAGTTGTTATAGTAATTCTTGTATATATTACTATATTAAATCAAACTTAATAGACTTAAAAAAAGTATAATATAATATACACAGTATAAATAAAAAAAATAATGACCTCAATAATATAAAGAGGGTAGTAACATTTTATTACATATAAAAAAAAAAATATTGTCTATTCAATACATTCGTTCAATAAAAGTACCAAATTTCATAACTCAAACCCATTCTCACCTGCAACTGCAATTATTATAACTTATCAATGATTCGGAAATCCTTGGGTGTAAAAAGAAAGCGTGCAGGATGAAATAGATAAAATCATTTGCGGTGTGAACTGGACGAAAGTAGAAACATGAATAGTGACGTAGTGCAAAATTCAAAGGGGAATGCTAAAGCTGAATATATAATACAGCTTGCTCGGCTGTAGGGACAATTAATTGCTCGTCCCAAGCCAGTTAGTTTCATTATGTTGTTCCCATCTTCGTAAGTTTCGCACAATGGACCTAGCCCACTCGGCAATGCCACCATCGTCATTATTGATGCTATTGGGCCTTCGTCTCTTTTTTTCTCTCTCTTCATCTTCCTTCATTGCTCCTATATCTATTTTTTATTTCATCTATTACCTGATGAAACGACCTATGATTGTTGCCCATTTCTTAAAATAATAATTATCAATTGGTTGTTTGCTCTCTCAGTTTGAATTAGATGAATTTGACTGGTTCAAGGTAAATTTTAATAATTCACTTATTAAAAAAGAAATAATAAGCAAATATTTTGAATCCACTTTTTGAAGAAGTGGATTTTTATACTGATTTCTTGGTTGAAATTCTCGCTATTGTGTAGTTGATTGTGATTGATTCATTTGTGAAAATATTGTATTGAAAATAGTGAAAATTTTTTTAAATAAGTTGAAATTGACTATTAAAATGGAAAAAAAGGTTGTTATCTACTGTGAGTCAATCAGCATTAAGCAAAATAAATAAATCTGACGAGAAAAATTGGTGATTCCTAGAAAATGACTATTATAAAAGGTTCTACTAGGAAGACTTTTCAAAAAAGTGTATTTTTTTAAAAAATATTTATCTATTTCTTTTGCTTTATGTATAAATTTTTTTCTTTCAATATTCTATTACAAACTTTATTTTAAACATTTAAAATAGTCACAATAAATCTTTGACTAATCAAAACTAAGAGAGTGGTATTTACAATTTTTATATTGTCATTTTCGTTGCACTTGATATTTGTTGACAAATTAATAGAGTTTTATTTTATATACTAAATTTTAAATGATGGACAAACGTACCAAATGAAATTTTTTGCATTTTGAGAATCGTTATTTGGTGCAATGAGATTATCCATGCAAAGTATGGATAATCAGATATTTGTTCTGCAAGTACTTTTGAAACAATAATTATTTGTGGGATAGTTTCTTTATACTGCAACTTTGTGAAAATTTTTCGATTTTGTCTGAATCTACAGGAATTATTAGGCATTTTCAAAAATTCTACAAATTTTGAGAATGTAAAAGTATTTTTTTGTTATTTTTTTGTTTTTTTTTTTTTTTTTTTTTTTTTTTTTGAAGCTTAAAACGCGATACGGATTATTCGAAATTTCCCAGATTATTTATAAATATGTACAACACATTCACAAGCTTTTTTTTTTATTTATTAATTTTTGAGTTTTTAAGATTATCATAAAAAAAAGGAAAATTTTTCTTTCAATGTTTTAAAGAAAAATGATTATGATGACAACTTACTGCAAAATTTGAAATTGCTTTCTGGAATTCCACAAATATCTTTAATTTTTTATAATCGGAAATTTCAAAAATTTACTAAATTCAAAACATAATATCAACTATTTCAAATCTACCAAATTTTCGTTAAATTTCGCACTAAAAAAGAAGAAAAAAAATTAATAAATTATTGTACAAGTTTTTTACGTTTTTAATAAAAACGAGAATACTATCGTAACGCATATTTTAAAGAAATATGATAACTAACACAATCTTTAGAGAGGGCGAGGGGGAGGGGGTAAGGGATAAGCAGATTCAGTAAATTGATTTTCTTTTTTTACGTTTCCTCGAAGTTTAATTCAATTTCAAATAAATTGATGATTCAATGTAAGTCACAAAAAAATTTTTTTCAAATTTTTTGAGAAATAAACAAACTATTAACACGTTTTTCTGAAAACCAATTTTTTGAGTCTGTGAACATGATTCTGCAAAATCTACTCGACCGATTCTTTTCAAACTTGGAAGATACTTCCTTGGTAAAAAATGCCTCCCCCTACGGTTTTCAAATTTTTCAATTTTTATACTTAGTTAGTTTTTTATTTAAAAAATGGCGGAAAATTTAGCGCAAAATCGCATTTTTTGCTTCAATAGCCCACAAATTGTTGAAAAACGAAAATAATAACTTTACAAAGTCCGGGGGAGGGGGAGAATTAACTCATACTTGAAGTAAATTGAACAACTTTTTTGATTTCTGATAATTCTACGCCAAGTTATGGTGTTCACCGTACAACGTGTTTTCAAAAAGACGTTTTGGGAAACGCTCTGTCACCACCTTTTTTTTCAATATTTAATTACAAAAATTTAACAAAGTATTCTCTAGATGATGCTTTATAATTTTAAAAAAGTTTGGATAAATTTGCTTGAGCTGTATCTCCGTAAAAAATCAGCGAAAAAAGTGTTTTTTGTTTCAATTTATCCCTTACCTCCCACCCCTTCCCCTCAAGGTTTATGAATATGTTCGAAAATTTAACGAATTTTTCGATTAATTAGGCATCTTCAAAATTTTCAATTTTTTTCAGTTTATTGAAATTTCGAACTTACTAAATGTAGCACACATTTTAGCTTAACAAGTTGTATAAAAATTTTTCCACGTCATAAAAATTTTTTGTTTGTCTTATTGCTTTCAATTTTTTTTAAGATCGTCATGAAAAAAGGTAAGCATATTGTTATGCATATATTGAAGAAAAATAATAGACACAGTCCAACAAATTTCTGAAAATTCCTTGTAATTGCATATTTTTTGCGAATTTTGTGAAATTTTTTATAGACTTTAAAATACTAAAGTTGTTATTTCATTTTTTTAGTATTTCTGAAATTCTGACCTAATATTGAACTATTCATCAGAATTTCCAAAGATTTATTCAACTTATTGAAATTATTCTAAATTCGATTACACTTCTCAAATTTTTCAGATTCACAAAATTGTACTGAAGATGACGTTCTGTAAGTCGACCATTTTGTCATATGTTAAAAAAAAATTTAGAATTAAAAAATTTCATCCCTGCCACCCTTATGAGTAATCCTCAAATAAATCAATAATTTTGCTGTTTCGTTCCAATTCTATAAAAAAAAAAATAAACATATTTTCAGTTTTCTGTGTACCTCACAAATTGATACAAAAATATTTGAAATTCCATTCTGTAATTTGATATCATTTCATAATCATAAATTTATTTATCACCACAATTATTTCATAACCACACATTACAACATCATTATTTCGCCTGCTCCACCCCCCCCCCCCGCCATAATTTTACTCTACACGTAACATGAAAATAATAAATCCCAAACTAAATTACATTCATCATGCATTATTCAGATTACAAGTTTCAGACACAAGTTTCAATAAAAAGTGAAACAACCATATCGTCATCCAAGAAATTGGGTCAGCACGTGTTTGTTCCAATTTTCAACCAACCCAAAAATCTTTATTATCACTGACGAAATGACTCATTTTCTTCTCATACCTTAATTCTCCCACGATTTTATACTCAAAGCAACGGAACGGACTGAAAAGATTAAAACCCTACAAGGTACACGTGTGCGTAAAATAGAGAGAGACGCCAAACAAGTTGTGGGTCGTAGGTCGCGTGCTTAGAGAGCAGCATTGTTTGGACAACTTGTTTAGTGCAAGGTTAGCTGAGGATGAGTGAAGTGGCGATTGACTCGCAAGTGGTTTTCCACAGGATTTTTTCGGGAAAACTAAACAACAATATCGTCAATTCAAGACAAGATTCCTCCAAATTCGTTGGTGTCAGGATGATTTCGACGAAAATCGATTCAAACACAACACTTTTTTCCGAGCTCATCATGGCCATGGCGAAAAAACAACCAATTTAAGAAGTCTATGAGGGGAAATTCATGTGCTACTTCGCGGATTCGGCGAATTTCGCGGAGGACGTCGAGGGCCACGACGTTGCCGCAAACTTGCCTGGACTAGGTTTTGTGGTGAGTCTTTTCCTTCATTTTAATTTTTAAAAAGTGTATTAAATATAGTTTTTTCCTTGTTTCCTTGGTGTGAAAAATACTTCACGTACTAAAGAAATCCGTGTGTACTCATTTCGATGACTTGGCAGAAGATGGGCTGTAAAGATAAAATGCATCTGCGACCTGCGTGGTTTGAAATAGCTCGGAATGATGGTTATAGCGCCGTGTCATTTAGATAAAGCAGCGAAAAAAAATGCGATTAGGGAGCTATTTTAGCAGTTAAAACTTAAGCGAAGAAAGCAAAGATTTCGCTCGCTTCAGGAAAAAGCCGGACGCATCTGATGAAGCGCGCGCGCTAATTTCGGTACAGAGTCAAGTTACCCGCGATCAACGTAACTTCCTTTCCGAGGCTAATGGATTCACAAAAGAACCTCAAATTCGCGCGGTCACTCGATTCGCTCACGCAGCAACACATTGCTTTACACTGAAACTCCATGCAATGGCGAATTCATGTTTTATATGAAAAACGAATAACGATAACATTGCGATGTTCCTGAATTAACAGTATTTTACCACTTTGTATCATGTATATTTTAGAAATTATTGGATTTTTTTCTAAGAGTTAGTTTACAGTGAGAAAAATATAAATTTACTAGTACAATAGTGAATTCTACTGTAAAATCAGTACTAAAATATGCACGATGTTAATTGTTCAAGATTTTATTAAGCACTGTATTTATTGTGCACATGTTTTACAAATTCATTACTTTAAATTTATGTATTTCAAAATTTATAGCATACAATCGCATGGTGTTCATTGTGCACATTTTTTAGAAATTCTTTACTGTGATAATGAAATTGTAAATTCATGGTATAAAATTTTCGAAATGTTATGCTCTGATTAGAATAGCAGAACCGTAAATTGGATTTTTCATGATTTAGAATCGTAGAATGTAAATTAATTATTAGATTCTTAGTTAATTAGAATCTGAATGGCATGATGTAAATTGCTCACGAGTTTATTAAGCACTGTATTTTTTTTGCTTATGTTTTACAAACCCATTACTGTAAATATAAAATTTTAAATTAATAACATAAAATACCATGGTGCCAATCGTGAACATATTTTAGAAATTCATTACTTTAATTATGAAATTGAAAAAAAATTGCATAAAGTTTTCAGGATTTGCCAATGTGTATGATAAAATGATTTTTATATTGTCTGGTGTAGGGATTTATAGAAATGTGCAAATTGACACCATGGCCTAAAATAAAGTACTTTTTGCTGGATACTTATTGTAACTTTTGTAGCTTTGTCATACTATGCAGTTAATATTATTCATTTATTTTCATAAAGTAAATACATTTTTGTTTAAGAAGTCTTACATATAGGGGAAACCGGGGCAAACACGCCCACGTTTTGGAAAATTCATTTTTCTACAAGACTGTTATGATTATTGAATAACAACTTATGTCACACGCTAGTGTCTCTCCTAAGGAACAAAACTCCAATCATCATTTTCAAGAATCTTCACTAATTTTCACGTTTTAACAAAAAGCTTAAAGTAGAATTGAATCAGTCATTTTGAAAAACCCCAGGGAAATACGCCCATCACCCGGGACAAATACGCCCGCTTTATTAATTAAAGAATTTTGCATGAAACAATAAGAAACAACATATAAGAAATGAAGTGTATTGTTTTGATTAACGTACAAAAATGATTGTCGAAGCACTATCAGAATATATACTAAAACAAGTGAAAATAAAGTCCGAAGTTCGCACACACTTATCATGAGCTGGTTCGTGACATTCGATGCATCGCTTTTTATCCAGTTAAGAGTCAATGTTTTCC
>JAPYZL010035082.1:0-11471 GCA_030522825.1 Platygaster orseoliae | reverse complement strand
TCGTACTGAAAATCACGCCCGTGCTTGCCTCGAACTGAGAATTATGCCTGTACGACAAAAGCCTACTTTGCGGCCTTGGTACACAATCTACTATTTCACATACTTAGAAAAAACATTGAACTTATAATTATTTATTAGATATTGTCATTTCTAAAGTGAAAGTTAACGTAAATACAAAATCCTTTTAGCCAAAATTAATAGAATTAGAATTTTGAGTCTCAGATTTTTGAAGTTAAAAAATTACTGCTGCTGAGTTTCTAGATTAAAAATAAAATCTTTTTTAAAAAGTTTGAATATCGTGAGCTGAAAACGATAAAATGATGAATCTGTATTTTAAAATATTTTAAAATTTACTGAATCGTGAATTTTTAATTTTGATTGAACTAGGGTTCCAGACTATGTTATTTTTATTTTATTATTTCTTGCTATTCAATAGGGAACTACAAAATAATGTGGAATTTCCATAGAATGTCTAAGCAATTGTTTAGAACATTCAGAAGATTCTCATAAATTTTGGAGAATTTTACTAAGTTTCAAAAGTCACGATCACCTTCTGCACAAATTCATTGCATATACTTTAATTTATATTTTCATTTAAATTTTCAAATATTTGCTACGAAAATATATTACTAAATAATCGAGGAATATAAAGAATAATCATTATTAATTTTTTTTGTGAAAGTCACGACACAAAACAATGAAAAATTACACGAATTTTGAAAAAACGTTAATGTCATAAATAAAATTATCGAGAATACAGAAAAAGTTCTACTTACAATACATTTATTGCATACAATATATTTGTTAATTGATTACAATCAAATATGTAGAAAAAAAACGAATCACGCACCCATCATTTTAAACCAAGAATTAATGTAGCCAGTGCCAACAATGTTGCAGAAATTTCACGATTGTATTATTAGAAACGAGACTAATTATCACTACTGATTACAAATCGAAGGCACGATTGATTCGCTTTCGACAAAGTTGTTTTTGTCTGCGTACAAAGATCGCATTCCAATTCCGTAAATTTTTTGTTACTTTTTAGATTGCTCCACACGAAAATTGGTCGCCTAATCCTTAATTGGTTGTAGATAAGAAAAAATCTGCAACAGTTTTTTCGTACCAAAAAAAAAAAAATACAATATTTATGAACATCACATTTTAAACAAATTAGGAATACACATATTTTGGAGTTGAACAGAAATTTCGTTAAAGAAAAAATTTTTTTCTTTTTCGCAAAATAACAAAACGTATCTTGTGCAGCGACGACAATTATTTATTTCAACACCGATTTCCGATAAAACGCATCCATCGAGAACTGAGAGATTGTAGAACATTTTTTCGAATATGAGAGATTAATCAAGTACTCGCGCTTTTTTGCCAATCACATTATATTTATCGGAAGCGATAAACGTTGGGAAATCAACTCAATTATATGTGCAAGTTGAACATAAAAACCGTCAACACTCGCGTTTTATACAGTTGCGTTTTTTATACAAACGCAAATTTCCCGTACAGAAATTTTGATCAACCAGAAATCGAAATTGTAGAACACAGAATAGCAAAATATTTTATACTATTTCCACAGCAAGTTTATATTACTTCCTTGCGTCAACTTTTATATTTTCTTTTTTAACAATTGTTTACAGTAGGTTTACATAACACTGTTTAAAAATTATTTCCATGAAATTAACGTGAATTCTTCACATTGGCGTAAACTGTTTGTAAAATGTTTGCATAAAGTCTATGCCAGCTTTTTCTTTTTGTTTTTCTGATTTTTTATTGACAAGTTTTGATGAAAATCAATGAAATATTTTTAGAAGAATGAGATTATTATAAGCTGTGTCGGTAAAAGAACAAACGAATGGCCATTCGAATGAGGCTGTACGATAAAAAAAGGGTGCTTTATAAATGGGGTGAGTGGAACTGGACATGTGATTGCGCGACTGACCCAACTCCTTTTGAATATATTACTGCTGGCAAACAATCGTTTCTAGATGCGTCATATTTGAAGCGAAAATTCTCAATTTTATTCAGAATAAACCTTAATAACACCTTAATTTTTTTGTAACTGATTAAAAATAATAATAAATGATAGATAATAATATTTTTACGTGAGAATTTTTTGTTTATTTGAGGAGTTTGCTGCCAAATTTAAAATGACTAAATCAATCTTACCTCTTTTTATTGGTTCTTTATCCATATTGATATAGTGTACTTCAATTATATTTTTTTTCTGTTGTTACTTGAACTTAGCAAAAATTCTTTCATGCCTATAAAAAATTTTATCTGCCCATTTTTACAATGATAATTTATTTGTTGTACAGAGTAATTATGGGCTCATCCTGTGTATCTATAGAATAAAGGACAATTATAAATTTTTCATTTGATTTTTAATCCAAATCATTTATTGCTTTATCACATACCTTTCTACATTTGAACTAATTTTTATAATGTACAATGAAATAACTAGTGGTTTTTTCTCTTTTATTTTGCTCGAGGTTCAGTTCAGAAATCAAAACTTTTTGTCTTTTTCAAATTTGAGTTAAGTTGGAGCTGATTTTATGTGTATTATCGACTTATTTTCTGAGTCAGCAAAAATACAATCAAACGTCAAAGTTCGCGATTTTCTTGGAACGCAGTTATTGGAAAACTAGATTTGTTGGCTATAAGGCTAATGAGTTACATAAGATTTACTTAAAATATTACTAGATATTAACTAGAAATTTGAACAGATGCAATATTGTCGTTTTATTGCTTTGTGAAAAGTTCTTATATTCATGAAGTACCGTTTGTACAGATTTTCTGATATTCTTGAGTGATGAAAAATATGACAAATATGATGAAAAATAATGAAAAACGTACAAATCGTTATCTAAAGAACCTAACCTAACCTAACCTAATCTAACCTAACCTAATTATTTTCAGAAATAAAACTTAAGATAATAATTTTCAACAGATGACAATAATTTTTTAAATGACAGTAAAAAGTTTGAGTATGGAGAAAACAGAATATATTTCTGAAAATGATGAATATACTGGAGAATCTTCATTTTTAAATAGTAGAAATTTTCATATCTATTATTTATTTTACCTGATTTACTGAATATAGGAAATAAAGACAAAAAAAAGGGTAGAATTTTTAATTACATTAAATAATATTCAAAAAACGAAAGTTTGTTCGTGGAAGGATTTATTTATTATCTTGGAAAGTTAACAATTGCAAAATTAGAAATTTATATAACTAACTACTGCACAATTATAGAATAAAAAAAGGTGACTTAAAATAAATTAAAAATTTTTAAAACGCATATACATACTACGTAATCTTCTCAACTGTAAAATTTTTCATGCTAAAACTTTTACTGTAAGAAACTCTTGGTATGTTAAAAAACTGTCAAAAGTTGAATAGCATTTTGCTTAATTTTATAGTTATAGTGAATTTGTATGCTCAAAAGTTTGAAGTTTTTAAGAATTCTTCAAATATTATTATTATTATTATTATTATTATTATTATTATTATTATTATTATTATTATTATTATTATTATTATTATTATTATTATTATTATTATTATATTTGCTAATATCATTATATGTATATATTGTTCATTATACAATATATAATATTATAAATATAATATAATATTATAATTATAATATAATCTTATAAATATAATATTATATAATAATTATAATATAATCTTATAAATATAATATAATATCATAATTATATATAATCTTATAAATATAATATAATATCATAATTATATATAATCTTATAAATATAATATAATATTATATAATATAAATATTATTATTAATATTATTCAGGAAACTTAGTACAAAAAACAAACAGTAAATTAGATTTGTAAGGGTCTTCGATTTCGGAAATTTGAAACTGTTCTGTTAAAAATATCTTTCATTTTAATACAGTACGGTGAAAGTTTTTTTGCATCAACGTGTTATTGTTATTTAATAAACAATTACATTAAACTGAAATAAATAAACCTGTAGATTAAAATTCAAGCAAAAATTATATTGAAATGCTCAAACAGTATATTGAATATTCAAGACTACTCTACATACAGAAGTAAATTACATTTTCAATAAACTTATCAATGAAAACCCCAGAACGTGTATTAAATTCAAGTAACACTTATTATCAATTTTTAATTAATATTTATGTAAAAAACTTCCAAGACAGTTTATAAAAATCGATACAAAAAATTTTTTACAGAGTAAAGTGTAAGTAATCAACTATCTAAATTCCTTTGCGTGAAATTTCACTCACTTTGAGTGAGAATCCTGCAAAATACACTTTAAACGAGTGAATTTTCAATGTGAAACGATTCAAGTTTCACTTATTTAGAGTGAAATTTCTACTTCACTCTTATTTACACACTTTAAAAATTCAATCTTATTTTAAGATGCAACAAAATTAAGGGACGACTTGAAATTCAAATATATCTTGAATTCAGTTCATTTTCAAATTTATTTTCAAGTAAGCAAGTCTTAAATCAAGAGGATATGTCTTGAATCAAGAATGATCTTCTCAAATTACGTTTAATATTCTTAATTTAAGACTTGCCTGCATGAAATTAATTGTGAACATACACTAAATTTGAAATTCAAGACGTGTCTTAATTTTGTTGCATCTTAAATTAAGATTCAATTTTTACAGTGCAGGATTTTAACTCGAAGGAATTTAGAAGGAATAACAAAATGAGAAGTCGAGTAAAATGTGGTCTCACCCGAGGCATTTCTTGGCGAAGATGGAAGAAGTCGGTTTGTTAGGAAGCGGAGGAAGAGGCGTCCCCGATGAAGAAGGCAAACGTAGGTACCGAAGGTGGTGAGGTCGCGGGTGTGCTCGGAACGGATGACGTGCCAGGACTAAGCCAGGGGGTCGCGGCGCAAGGTTCCCCGGCACCGGCACCACCCTGGTCACCGTAATCGCGTGTCTCGGCGCTCGTTTGTCTCTCCACGCGCAGGGGTGGCCACCCCATGGCCCCCCGGGCAATCAACCGAACCGCATCGTCCTCGTGCTTTTTTAAGGCCTGCACCGGCAGCTCACTTGAAGAAAACACGCGGTAACAATGTGGGGTAAGATTTTATCCCTATTACGGATTATTTATGTTTGTACTTTTTTTTTCTACTCAGTTTTAATTTAACATAGTAAAAATTACTAAAGCAATCAAGAGAACATTATACTTTTTATATTCCTTCAAGTGGAATTAAATTTGTTGTAAAGAAGTACAATTGTACTATCTAAAACTGAATCTATATATCAAATACGGTAGTTGAAATAAAAATTCGTATCTCACGAGTTTTTTGCTCCCTCTCGATTTTTATTACTCAATTATTATAAAAGTAAGTCAGGGATTGACTATGCAAAAAATTAGCAAAATCCCTGGTCCCAGATTTGAGAAAACCGAATTTTCATCAAGAATGTTCTCGCCAGAAAGTGGATTAAGCTAGTAGTCAGGCGAGTACCCAGAAAAGTTTTTCGGGGGGGGGGGGGGGTTCAGTATGAACTTTACCTGTTACCATGAACTTTATTGAAAGTCAATATATTCATGCTAAATTTTCTGACATTTCGGGGGGGGGGGGGGGAACCCCCCCAAACCCCCCCTGAGTATGCGCCTGAATACGTCAGATTTTCAGTCAAATCTGACAGGTTCAATTAAAAGAAATGCAGCAACAGCGAATCAGTCAAATTTAATTCGCCGAATTAATTAGATTGACAAATAAATTTGACAGAAATCTACCACAACGAGTTGACTTAATTTTTTGTGATGTATATAGATGAAATCTGCTATCTTGGAGAAATAAAGCTGTTACTTTTAAATCAAAAATCATTGCATTGAAATATTGAAAAAAGAAAATTGATCGTATTCGTTGGCATTTTGGATTATTATTGATTTTAAAAAATTTTTATTAATGTTTCAGAAAAAGATACTCAAATTTATGAAATCAGTTAAAATTTTTATCTTGTCAGTAAAATTCCTTTTTGTCCTTACATGAAATAAATTTTTATCATTTTCGGATGTTTAAGATTTCCTGACTTGACAATAGTTTTATTTTTCTATAATACTTATTTATTTATTTTCAAATAGTTCAATCGTCTGAATATTTTAATTAATATTTTAATATTTAATTTTCATTTAATATTTAATTTCAATTTGAATTTATTATTTAATATTTATTTATTAGTCAAAACATTTTCGGGCATTTTTAATTTACGATTTTTTCAATATTCAACGAAAAATGAGAGTTTATTAAAAAAATTTCTTTGATCGACACATGATAATTATGAAGCTAAAAAATGTGAAATAATTTATAGATTCAAAAATGGAAGAAATATCAAAAGTTTAAGGAAATAAATTTCATTTATAACGAAATAAAAGACAATAAAAAAATATATAATAATTTATCAATTTATTGTTTAATTAATTACTCAATAAATTCATGGATTACTTGGTAAATTATTCATGATAATTATATACGGGGTGTACCAAAATCCCGGTACCAAAAAGAAATCTAATATTCCTTTTTGAATTTCAAGTCAAAAAGTCCTTTGCCCATCTTTTTACAGAACTCAAAATCAAAAAAGTTATTTAAATTTGAAATTCGAACAATAAACGCGCTCTTATGAGGAGTGGGGATGAAAACCATGTACCAAAGTTTATTTAATTTCTCTTCATATTTTTCTGAGTTGAAAAGTCCTTTGCGACTTTTCGCAAAACTTAAAATAAAAAAAGATATTCGAGTTACAATTTTCAACCAATCAGATTTCTTAGATTTCAAACTTGAATATCTTTTTTGGTTCGAGTTTTCTAAAAAGTGCCAAAGGACTTTTCGACTCAGAAAAATATGAAGAAAATTTGGTTAGAGTTTGGGCTGTAATTTTTATCCCCACTTGTTGAAAAAGTGCATTTATTGTTTAAATTTCATAGTTGAATAACTTTTTTGATTTTGAGTTTTGTAAAAAATGGCAAAGGCCTTTTCGACTTAAAATTCAAAAAGGAATATTGGGCTTCTTTCTGGTGAAAAATATATGTACATATATAAACCTATATGTATGTTATTTATGTACAAATTTTAAGTAATAGTGGTACTATAAAATTTTATTGAAATTTTAATCATTACTCGTTCAAAACAAGACATCATCGAATAAAAAATAAATAAAATAATTTTTTTAATAATTTTGTTATTAATTATTTTATAACAAAGTACTTCATTCCAAAAAATATTGAATTGTTTTATTGATTCATGAATTATATTTTATTTATTGTTTACTTTTTTATCTGTTCATTTCGACCAAATTTAACAAGTGTATGTTCATCGATATTCCAGAATAAGTTGCATAATTATTTATTATACAATAGGTAAATCGGCAATAACAAAGAAATATTTTCCAACAAAAGCTGTCAGTCTTGTTCTCGTAACGTTTGTTTATATGGCAGTGGAACTTCGACTGATTTGCAACAGATTCAATCAGTGACTTTTTTACTGACGAATCTGTCAATATGGCAAGAACAAAAGATCTTCCAGTCAAATCATCACTGACAGATTCAATTAGTTAAAATTTGACTGATTCAGATTCGGACTCGAATTCTAATTTTTTTATCTATAATTCATAATTATGCGTGTTTAAGAAAAAAACTTTTGAATGTTGAAAATTCAAGTTAAAAATTTTATTTTCTATCAAGATGCTCAAAAATCCGAGCACACAAATTCAATGATAAAACCTTGGGATTGTTGAAATCTACAAATAAAAACTTTAAAATAAAAATTCTATAACCCAATGTGTATACTACTTATTCAATGATGTGAGTTGTAACGCCATTTTAGATTTTGAAAAAAAAAAAATATTTGAAAATAACTCCAGATATTTTTCAAGTTTTTGAGATATAGATTTCTGAAAAATACTAGACTTTCATTGAATTTCTTGAACATTGAAATTATTTTGACTCAGTTTTTCTACATCAACGCATGTTACACTTTTTATGTTGTTATTGTTTGTGTACTTACTGGACATTTGTATGCACGTGCAAAAGGGTTTGCACATATGTCGTTTCATCGTGATTCGGACAATACAGTGGCGTTCGGCATCGTGCAGGAAGTTGTTCAATGATAGCTCGCATCCCCATATTTATCTGCCTATGCCTGCATTTTTTATGCAATATTTAACCTTGATGCGGGTTTTTCCCTTACATCACATGATCACATCTGCAGTTAAAAATGCAAAAAAAAATTTTGAATGATTTAAAAATATTTCAGTATTAGGTACAATATTAATTTTATTTTTACTTAAAATTATCCTAATGAAAAATGTCAGTTTTATCATGTTCTGATATTGTTAAAAATTTTTGGACTTGACACTTTTTGTGAAATCATCAATAGTTTCCAAAAAGTTATGCAGACATTTTCAAAAAAAAAATATGCACGAAAAACTATTAATTGAAGCCTGCAGGTTAAAGAAAAATTTCTCAACGTTTAATCTTCTAGATTGCTGATTTTTTTCCTCAAGAATATCGGGAATAATTGTTCTTGCGACCCTCGATGATTATATTTAACCCAAATGCAGTACTTTCATAAAAGCAGCACAACGATTTCAAGAAATTGCCTTATTGTACCAGCCTTGCTTTTGTCTGATGAAGAAATGATCGATTTCCTTCACGAAGCAAAACGACCGATTAGTATCAAGCCTAGTCTGACAGCAACATGGATTTCGGTCTAATTTATGATCTCTTTTACCGTTTCGGGATCATTTCAGACACGAAAAATTGTCTCAGTCCGGAAGTAATCCACGTTTTCGTAACACGACTCGTAGAAACATTCGAAGATCCAGTCTGTTCTGAAATATGTATTCGTGGTTTTCTCAAGTTTTGTTCTTCTAGTTTGTAGTCACGATATATTCT
Organism: Platygaster orseoliae; assembly: GCA_030522825.1. NCBI lineage: Eukaryota > Metazoa > Arthropoda > Insecta > Hymenoptera > Platygastridae > Platygaster > Platygaster orseoliae. The sequence continues at coordinate 2,545 of JAPYZL010035082.1, read as the reverse complement.
TCAGGCCAATGTCCTCAAACCGAACACAGCGGAAAAAGATTCGTTCCTTGGTGAATTCATTCTCCCAAGAAAATTCATGAAAATAATAACTTTAAAAAGTATAAGTTTTTAGAATAATACTTAAAGTGATAAATTAATAATTGTAAGCTATTTAAAATCAGGAATAATGGTTTTTTTATTAAAATGATTGCAGTTTATGATTGTGTGAAAATCCCCGAAATCACATGTTCTCACCGACAGATTCTACTAGATACTGTCTTCATATTTTTCAAGTCTCAAACTCGATATCGAAAGCTTTGTAGCGTTTTAGGATCGATATGTTCAATCATGGTTCTTAAAGAAGCACTTGCGAATACGGACAGTGAAAAATGGACTCGTTTCAGGCAGAACGTAATTTATTTTTCAATCATTTGACCGTACGTGTAAGCTCTGTAATGAAGTCTTTTAGAAATTTTCGATCGGAATTTGAGTGTGACGAAGTTTTGGCCGATCCCTCCATCTGAGATCCACGCGGATTCGTTTTCTCCGGGGGCTAAAGAGTCGATCCTTATGCAGCGTATTTTTACTTTTTTTGGACCGTAGGTAGATTCTGCTTCCTGAAATTAAAATAAACGATTATGCTTCCACAAAATATTTGTTTATGTTTACAGTGACGGTCCTAAGGGGAGGGAAGTGAGGGAAATTTCCCTCCCTAAGAGCCCCATGTTTTACGAATGATTGAAAACTTTTATCAAATTTTAAAACTCCAAGAACAAAAACGTAGAAAATTTTTAACATGTTGAAAAATTTTTTAAATTATGATATATCGAAAATTTTTATGAAGATTTATATTTTTGAAAACTTGAATTTTGACAAAACAGAATATTTCGTGGAAATTTCAACATTACCGAAAATTTTTGCGAATTCGATAATTTTTGAACTTTTGGATATGTTTAATTTTAAATCGAAAATACATGAAAAATGTCAATTTTCAAAATTTTGTGTCAAATTTAAAAACTCCAAGAACGATAATGTTGAAAGATTTTGACATCTTAACGAATTTTGAAAATTATGATATTTCGAAAGTCCTGATACAGTTTTCAATTTTTTAAAACTTGAATTTTGAGAAAATAGAAAATTTTATGAAAATTTTAACATTATCGAAAATGTACAAAAATTTTGCGGATTCAATAATTTTTGAATTTCTTCGATGTTGAATTTAAAATCTAAAATACATTTAAAATGTCAATTTTTAAAATTTCGTTTAGAGTTTTAAAACTCCAGAAACAAAAATGTTGAAAGTTTTTGACATCTTGAAAAATTTTAAAAATTATGATACATCGAAAATCCTTATACAGTTTTTTATTTTTCAAAACTTGAATTGTGAAAAAAATAGAAAATTTAGAGAAAATTTCAACATAACCTAAAATTTTGAAAAATTTTGCAAACCCAATAATTTTTGAACTTTTTGGATATGTTCAATTTCAAATCTAAAATGAAAAATACATTAAAAATGACAATTTTTAAAATTTTGTGTCAAATTTTAAAACTTCAAGAACGAAAATCTTGAAAGATTTCGACATCTTAACGAATTTTAAAAATTATGATACTTCGGAAGTACTTTCACAGTTTTTAATTTTTTAAAAGTTAAATTTTGAAAAAATAGAAAATTTCGTGAAATTTTTAACATCATCGAAAATTTTGAAAAATCTTCAATAATTTTTGAATTTTTTAGTTGTTTAATTTTAAATCTAAAATACATTAAAAATGTCAATTTTAAAAATTTCGTATCAAATTTTAAAACTCTATGAACAAAATGTTGAGAATTTTTGACATCTTGAATAACTTTGAGAATAATGCTATATCGGAAACACTCATACAGTTTTTAATTTTTCAAAACTTGAATTTTGAAAAAATAGAAAATTTCGTGAAAATTTCAACATTACCGAAAATTTTGAAAACTTTTGCGAATTCAATAATTTTCGAACTTTTTAGATATGTTCAATTTCAAATATAAAATAATAAAAAATGTCAATTTTAAAATTTTGTGTCAAATTTTCAAACTTCAAGAACGAAAATGTTGAGAACATTTGACATCTTGAAAAATTTTGAAAATTATGATACATCGGAAATCCTTATACAGTTTTAAGTTTGTCCAAACTTCAATTTTGAAAAAAATACAATATTTCGTGAATCGCTAATTATTAGGCTCTGCGCATCATTTTCCCGCTTTCTCGATATCAACACTTCACCGACCAATAAGCGTCGCGTATTTGAATACCTGCGTGAAAGCAGACCGGTTTTTAACGATTTGGACGTTCAATGCTACACGGAAAGAAATTTCCGTTAAAAATTACTGTAAAATTCTGTACGAAAATTACCGTGCAGCACTTGATTCATGGGACATATCGACAATTCGTCATTGTTTACTGAATGTGACGTAAACATTACGGACCACTAGGTGAACTTTACCGTGCAGTCAACAAATTTTAACTTTAGAAATGCATTTATCCGCGACAGCTCATTAATGTTTCATATTAATATGTAAATTTTGCAGTAACGTTTT
>JAPYZL010035077.1:0-12306 GCA_030522825.1 Platygaster orseoliae | reverse complement strand
TTTTAGAAATACAGTGTATACTAGTACTAGTAGATGTCGCGACGAGTGTCTTTTTTAAAAAATTGGTTCCCGAACTTTTTGGACACACCGTGTATTATGTATTTCATTCAAAAGTCCTCCTTACTATTACTTCTTTACCTGTTATCTCCTCATTCCATACCTCTCCCTAACATACTTGAACATACGTCATTTTTTAAACATTTTCCTATGTTTCTATCAATCATTATATCTATAATACAAAATCAACATAGACAATACTTCATAAAAATGAAAGTTCTTATGCCTTGCCATATTACGATCCAAAATCAGCATACATTAGAAGTCTCTCAAAGTGAAACTTTTAATGCTCTACCATAGTATTATCAACAATCAACATACGTTAGTAGTCTTACAAAGTGAAACTTCAAATGTACTCCCATATTAAGATCCACAGTCAAAATACAAAAAAAGTGAAACTTCTGAAGTCCTACCATTGTAGGATCCACCATTGATATAGATGAGAAGATGAACATTGTTCTTTAAATTACTCAGGTTAATATTTAAATTCAATGAATAAACATTCTTTGCATTAGATTGATAAGCATTGAAAAAAAAGCTATAATCATCATCATTAGAAATTTAGGGGGTTGTCCACCTTCGCGCCTGAATTTCGAGCATGTTTTTGACGATAGATTACGGAAAAACTATACCTACATGATATTTACACAAAGTTTTTTTTAATTATTTGGTACATTTTTTTAATTTAAAAACAAAATTTTTTTTTTTCATTATATTGACTTTGACGTGTCCTTGAATCGACCTCTGCCGACGCGAAATAGTAGACTTTTTAGTACGATTTCTCAGCTTCTGAACCTTGAAACGTGAAAACAATAATATTTTTTTACTTTTCACTAATCTGACTACGATTAGACACAAGATTTTTGGAAGATTTTAAAATTTAACAAAATGGCAGCGAATTGAAAAAAAAATTCTATTTTATTCCTTGTTTTTCTAGCTGAAGAAAGCTGTAAAAAATTGAAATAATTTTTTTTTTTTTAAAAAAGCTCGTGTCTCATCATAATCAGATTAGTAAAAATAGAAAATATTATTGTTTTCGTATTTCAAGGTTCTGAAGCTGAGAAATCGTGCCAAAATGTCTACTATGGCAGAGATCGATTCAAGGACGCGTCAAAGCCAAGATAACGAAAAAAAAAAAAAAATGAAACTTTTTTTCGTTTTTCAATATTAATAATGTACCAATTAAATAAAAATTAATTTGTGTCACTATCATGTATAGTTTTTTCGTAATCCGTCGCCAAAATTACGCCTGCAATTTATCGCTCGAAGGTAGACGACCCCTTTAACTATAAAATATTTTTCATCACTCTAACCTCAAAACTGACATTTGGACGTGACTTTGAAGCTATTGTGATGAAAACTATTGTTAGCAATCGTGAGCTATCGTCAATTTCGGCTTCGCCTATTTTGACCCTCGCCTTCGGCTCGGGCAAAAACGTACGGCTTCGCCAAAATTGACTCAGCTCCCGATTACGAAAATGTTCATTATTATCGAACTGAAAATCAATCGCTTCGAATCATAACTCCAATCTGACAAAATTTACGTATATTAAATAATTTCTATCTATCCACATATTTATTTAATGAAAAATATTTAAATCTCAATATCTAGGAAGAAAATTTTGTTTCAAATAAAAAATACACTCAAAAAAGAAACTGAAATATTATCCAGAGTATACAAAAATCCCCGTGACAAAAAGAAATTCAATATTCCTTTTTTAATTACAAGTCAACAAGTTCTTTGCCACTTTGTACATCATGCAAAATCAAATAAATCAATCAAGTCTGAAATTTAAACAATAAGTGCGCTTTTTCGACAAAAAGAGCAAGGTAGTAGAATACATCTGACATTTTCATACAAAAAAGTACTCTTCAAGCACCAGCTACTGAAATACATTTAAATGAATGAAAATTCACAAAATGCGAAACGAATACTTTTATTTCTTACACGGCTTCATTATTTGCGCACACAAATTTTCAACGATACTCTTTTATCACAGTATGCAGCTGGAATGCCGTTTATTTAGAATTTATCCTAGTTTGCATGCATACAAGTAGATTAATATATGTAGGGTCCATAAATTTCGTAATACATTCATGATACGCCCTGGGCGCACAGCGTCTCAATACGGGCATGAAAACTCATACCGGTCCGTCCAGTCTCGTCTCACCTTTTTTCGCTGCGGCCATAGCACAACTAGCAGTTCATGTATTAAATGGTCTAATAATGACATTGAAAATAAAAACGTTTTTTTCCAAAATACGTGTTTTATTTTCCATTATTGACAAATGCAGGCTAGGGCAATTTTAATCCGATAATAGTTGTTTCAAAAATACAAAATTGTTGTGGCAGACGAGTAAATTGTCAACTTAACTCCCCACTCATAACTATTGTTTTTCAACGCTGGTTTATTCAAGTTTAAAAGTTTTTCACTACTTTCACTCATTTCATGTGAGTATAAATATGTTTTACGTCGGTATATCCCATACGGCACGGTGCGTTTCAGTAAGCTTTCAGCAAGGTTCCGATTGCAATCGAAACCTTGCTGAAAGCTTACTGAACCGCACCGTGCCGTATGGGATACCATTTCGTGTTCATTTTTCCGTTGCTTTCTTTTTCAGTTTTTTACTACTCGTTTGCCGCAACACTTTTGTATTTTTTAAAGAATTACTGGATAAACATAGCGCCTGCCTGCATTCGTTATGATTAAAACAAACACTCATATTTTGGTCAATAACTTTTTTTTTTCATCATTTTATTGCCATTTCCCTCACGAGTAAATTGCAACAGGGTGTTGTGCCTTCACAATGGGCTGTTGTGCAATACCGGTCAATAGCCTAGTTACTATATCGAAATTAAATATAACTTAAGATATTTTTCGAATGTAAACTATAATAAATCATTTCAAAGGTTTTGTGGATTAAAAAATATCTATGAACAATATATTTTTTCATCAGAAGAACCGAAAAATTTCATAATCATAGTTTAAACTCAAAAAATATCCTCAAGTTATATTCAACGTTGGTTAGGTAACTTAGCTATTGACCGGTATTCCACAATAGCCTGTTGCGATTTACTCGTGAGGGTTTGAGCAAAAAATACATGTTTTCCGAAAAGATTTATTACTGCTGTGTAGTTGTGGCATATTGTTACAACCAGTCACGACGCAATCTGAGAGATTGGCGAACTACAGCGCCTCTCGGATCACAGCATCAACCAAAATCGGCTTTTGGCCAATGAAAAAAGCTTTAAAGCGTTACGCACGAGCTGGCCAAGATGAATGTTCATAACGCTTATTCAAAGTAGATGAGCGCCAACATGCGTGGCTTCGATTGGCTCACAGATGATAACAGTGTTATGTATCAAGATAAATAACAGGCGTACCTCGTTTAGAGACTCTCGGGAAGTGAGTGTGATGAATGAATCCAAGATGAGAACAACAGTTTTCTTCTTGACTGCTATTTATTAACAATGACAATGTCGTATTTCTTTATACACGTTTCTACAGTACCGTTCGGGGGGGGGGGGTTGGTAATTATTGACCGAACCTCTCAATATAAGAGGGCTGATGTCTCCAGTTCTGTCTCGGGTGCTTCTTGAACATCCTCTCTGTTCTCGAGTCCGTGGGTGACCAACTCGGCAGTTAATGCGGGAAACAAGGGCAAAGGGATTGATGCAATGTCGAAATGGGGATGCCCTCTATATGCGCGCTCTTCCTCCTCTGTCAGGTAGGTCCGAAGCCTTGCACCACATGTCGGGCACGTACTGCGAAGGACAATATCTCCTCTCGCGTTCTTCCGGGCACCCTTGATAGGATGTACCGAATTTGTTCTACAACGGCGACACCAGATTCTGAACTCTTCTGGGCAATGTATGTGTGCTGGACACAACAAAAAATCTCTTCTTCGGGGCCCACGGTGTTGGATGGGAATATTAGGTCGCTGTTGTAGCCGATCACGTTGTTGTTCGATGATTTGAAGTATGGCGCGGCGTTGAGTCTCGGGGTCCTTTCTTAGTTCGTCGAGCTTCTTCCCAAAGAATTTAATGTGGGCCCATAATTCCGGGTGTCCGGCTTGTTTGAAAGTACAGAATCCAGCTCTTGGTCGGTATCCGAATGCACAGGCGTGGTTCTTCACGTCCTCCAGGCTCGTCGAAAATGTAAGTTCCACTTTGGAAGAGAATGTATTTGGGACTCTACAACTGTCTAAACCAATTGCCGTCTGTTTCCAAGTGAACGCGAAAAACAACTCAGATTCGCCGACTTCAGCTTCGCATACCGGATTCGTGATTCTAACTGAAATATATCTATAACTTTAGTTCCAACAACTGAATATGTATTTGCACCGGAAATATCAACTTCAGTGTGGAAAACTGAAACTATTTTACTTGATATGTAAACTTCAGCTGTGACAACTGAAAATGCATATGCACCAGAAATATCAACTTCAGTTTCGATAACTGAAAACTATTTTAGTTGAGATATAAACTTCAGTTTTGACAGCTGAAAATTCATTTACACCAGAAATATCAACTCCAGTTACGACAACTGAAAACTGTTTGAGTCGAGATATGAACTTCAGTTTCGACAACTGAAAATATATTTTATTTGAATATAAAATCCCGGTTCAATAACGGATATCAAACTTCAAGTCTGACGAATGGAAAATATTTTATTATAATTATAAACTTCAGTTTTGACAACTGAAAATGTATTTGAGTTGAGATTTAAACTCCAATTCAGACAACTGAAAATGTATTTAATTAAATTATGAAATCCCGGTTTAATAACTGAAAACAAACTCCAAATCTGACAAATGAAAAATATATTATTAAAATTATAAACTTCAGTTTTGACAACCGAAAATGTCTATTGATTTAAATATGAAATCCTGGTTTTATAACTGAAAACAAACCCCGATCGAAACGTAAATCTGATTCATGAAAACGTAACAGGCATTCGACTCACTTTTGCACTTATTTTCTCTCTTGTTTGAAAAGCCTGAATATTCGCCGTGAAAATGCCGATTCTTCGATCTCTATGTTCTGAATGTATCTCTTTGTGTGCCCTGAATTTATATTATACTTTCTCGTCCAAGTTTCAGAAGACTAACTAACAACCGATTCACTGACTGACTGTTTTTCTGACTGATTGACAACTGAACTCCACTCTCCAGATTGACAACTAACTGCTTTTCATATGGTGCGGGGGTTTTTAATAAAAAAAAAACGAGTGTGCCATGCGCAATTTCTTGGCCCCATTTTCCAATTTGTCATTACTGATTCTAATCTCCATCAAAAATATATCGTCTCCCGAGTAACCTCCTGCTTATCATCACGCGGATGCATTGAAGAATAAAACTTGTGTCTATCGTTGGGCAAGATCATTCCCCTATTGATATTTTCGTGAATTCTCTGGGGTGGAAATAATACCTATCCAAAAAACCATCGACGTGTATAATTGTAAATGATTTTTCGGATATTTCTGTGATAAGCATTGGGTTAAGTTTACAAGTAAACAAATATGCCATTGAGTAACAACAAAAGAAAAAAATTATCCTGAACATAAATAGCCATATATTGCCAATATATAACAATAGCTCATAATCGTGCATCAGCATTAGGCACGCACACAGTCACGGGTGCGCGAGAAAATACTTGGAGTAAAAGATTAGTTTCTTACTTTGACCTGCAAACCCGCGGAAATAATTCTACTAAATTCATCTGGTGTGAAGAACATGTATAAGAAACTTTTTTATATATAACCTTATAAAATAAATCACTCAAATGAAATGAAGTTTTCACTAAGCGCATGCCAAACATTTTGTTGTTGTTGTTGTTGTTTTTTTTTTTTTTTTACATTTTCAAGCGAGAGCTCTCACTTTAAAATCGTACGTCAAAAATGTTTGTTAGGGGTTGAAAAATATAGAAAAAGTCACGTTAGTAAAGATGAACGGGTTATTGACCACAATTGGTCATCCATCTTTACAGAAACTATTCATGTATTATACTTAAAGGCGTTCCTTTGATCAACTTAAAAGTGAAAGTCATGTTACAAGACGTAACATGTCTCCCGGCAACGACTGATCATCGTATTCTAAGGGTTGAAGGCTCAAATCATTAGGCATTTGTAGATTTTTTTGTGTGAATTTTTTACTATTAGCAACTCTTTCAGCGCGATATTATTTATTATCTTCTTAAATAGTGACGATCAAAAAAATTTTTTATTCATAGTTACAGCTGTGTATGAATCTGTTTTCGGGGTTTTCGGATTACGAGAAGACTAAAAAAACGGAATCATCTTAATAATTTTTTCGAAATGCATTCAAAAATTGGGAATTACTGGATGCCCGTTAAGGCAACACGCGTTAATGTAACCGCGCGTTAAAGCGACGAAGAATCTCCCGTTTGTGCTGGTTCGTGCGTCCGTACGGACGTCCCAAGTCAAGAATACTATAATAAGGATACCTAATTCGCGTGACATAGATATGTCGAAAAACCTCCGCAACAAAGGTGTGGCTTTCCATATATCTGTCCTTTACCTGTTCTCCTCACTTTACAAGGGAGAATGGTAACTTCGAATGCGCGGTAGGCCAATTTTAGCGTTCTGCGCATTCGAAGTAAGCGAGTTCCGCCTTCACTGTGGAATTTTATCAGCGTATCTCGCACAGTAGCCGAGCATACGGAATTAGGTATCCTTATTATAATATTCTTGTCCCAAGTCATTCCTACCTTAAGGGGGGAGTATTGGATAAGCCGATTCAGAAAATCGATTTTTTTTTTTTACGTTTTCTTGAAGTTTAACGTTTCCAAAATGTTGTGTCGCAATTTCAAATCACTTGATGATTTAGTGTAAGTCACAAAAAAAATTTTTGTTCTCATTTTTAGAGTAATAAACAAATTACGAACGCGTTTTTTTGAAAACCAATTTTTTGAGACCGTGAACACCATCCTGTAAAACCTACTCGACCGATTCTTTTCAAACTTGGAACATACTTTCATGGTATCAAATGCCTCCCCCCTCCGTTATTGAAAATTTTTTATTTTCATATTCAAGTATTTTTTCACTTAAAAAATGGCGGAAAATTTAGCGAAAAATCGCGTTTTTTGCTTCAATAGACCATGAATTGTTGAAAAACGAAAATAATAACTTTTTAACGACCAAGGGGGGAGAATCAACTCTTACTTTAAGTAAGTTGACCAACTTTATTGATTTCCAATAATTCTACGCTGAGTTATCGAGTTCACCGTACAACGTGTTTTCAAAAAGACGTTTTGGGAAACGCTCCGTTACCGGCTTATTTTTCAATAAATAATTACAAAAATTTAACAAAATATTCTCTAGATAATGCTTCATAATTTAAAAAAAGTTTAAATAAATTTGCTTGAGCTGTATCTACGTAAAAAAACAGCGAAAAAAGTGTTTTTAGATTTAAGTTATCTCTTACCTCCCCTCCCCCCCCCTCTTAAAACCCGCGCACTCATTCATCCCGCTTCTATATCTACACCCAGGGGTCGTGAACTCAATAGGAAATATGTGGCTAAAAAAGTGGGGCGGCGAGGTGGGAGGGATCGTCAGAACGATATATCTATATATTAGATATATACAGGTATAGTTTGAATGAAACCAACCATATTTCATCCCTAATTTTTTTGCCAAGATTTTAACCCACAGTGCATGCCCCCTGGCTACACCCAACTGCATCAAACTGCGTTTGGCTTCCGAGAAGGAACAGGTTTCCGACCACGTGTTAAAACATATTTAGAAAGTTGCAGCTAATAGCGCATGGATTGACTACTGTTCTGTTTCCTTACACTGCGCCAAAATAAACCAGCGACCTGAGTAGTGGGAAGAGAATTGGCCACGTGTTCTCGTCGCTTTAACGAGCGGGCCTGTTACCGCTCAAGTCGTCTGAAAGGCGCTTTTACATGGAGCGATTTGCGATGGCGACAGCGACAGTGATAGTTACCATGACGTCATGCGCAATCCCTTTGCGCAGGATTGTTTTTCAAAACCAATTTTACGCAGATCGCCAGCGGCAGCCAGGGAACATTGAAATGTATTGAAATCACTACAGTCGCTAAATCGCCAATCATAGTGATCGTCGCTGGCAATTGGCCATGATCAGCTGGCGACTATCGCTGTCGCCATCGCCATCGCAAATCGCTCCATGTAAAAGCCACTTAACGGGCATCCAGCGTATTCGAAACTCTTTAAATCTGGTTCTCGAATAGGGCAGAATGTAATGATTGATAGTCGTGAAGCGTCTGTTGTCATTATAGCGTATTTAGGTGACTGCTCTCAAAGAACTTTTCCGTGTGTTAAAAAGAGACAAAAGTGCTCTGAAAGCAATCCAGAACACTACTCATCTTTTTCCCACCAATGAATAAATCTACTCTGACTCTTCGTCACAATGCGAATGAAATGAACATTTTCGTAATCGTGAGCTAGAGTTAATTTTGGCGAAGCCGTACGTTTTTTCCCGAGCCGAAGGCGAGGGTCAAAATAGGCGAAGCCAAAATTGACGATAGCTAACGATTGCGAACAATATTTTTCATCACAATAGCCTCAAAGTCACGTCCAAATGGCAATTTTGAGGTAAGAGTGATGAAAAAGCAATTTTCACTTGATTTCGATGAAGTTTGCCATAAAATAAAAATAGATGGATAGCCCTCGGATCAGGCCCGGCAGGATGGTTTGTCCATCTTTGTCGCACGTCGCCTTTGCGCCCGCAGGATAGAAAAAGACACTGAATAGGTATTTTTGACTCACTCAGAGTCAGTTTCTAGCCTGCGCGCTCAAAGGCGACGTGCAACAAAAATTGACAAACCGTTCTGCCGGGGCAGCAGCGGCACTGCTATCCATTGCTATATTCACTACCATGAACATATACAGGGTGTGCCACAGTTCGCGGAGATCCTTGAAATCATGAATTCCTCATGAAATTCTAGCACGATTTTTCCTGTGCCATTTTTTACAAAACTCAAAATTAAGGAAGTTATTCAAGTTTAAAATTTAAACAATAAATGGATGATTCTCGGTTAACTGTACAATTTCACCGGCAGTTTTGGACTAGAAATTTTTATCAAATAGAAGTTGTCCGTATTCATTTTTGTTATCATTATGTAATAGAAAAGCTCAGTTATGCACTATTCTACTACAACCGTGATGAAAAAAAATGATTTATAAATATATAGAACAGGCTGGCTACTTCGTGCCGATGTTAACTATTTAGTATGTAAATTTTTTTGTCGGACTAACTAAGATCTTTCATCTGTTTTATGTTTAATTCAAAGTACTGGGTTTTGCTGAACATAATTCCGATATCAAAATTGAAAAATTGAAAATGGTAAATACAAAATGACGACCATTTAAGGAACCTATACCTACGTATTAAGACAACATTTTTGCCGACCCCATATCACACGTGGATTTAAAGAAAAGTATCGCTTGTAGAAACATGAAATTCGAAGTTATTGTATTTCAAGTTGTACCAAAAAATAAAGAAATAAATCGTTTGTCGAAGGTGAGCCTCTGTGTTGAGATCTGAGCGCTCAAAGTTCACTATGCCATTTTGGAGAGGGCATTTTGCGTGCATTCTACAGACTGCAGATTTAATTTAACAACAAAAAGTCTATTAGCGTTTTTCGTTCGCGATAACGTTTTCCAGTAACTTGCGGACCTATTGTTTACAAAAATTTTTTTTTTTACTAACGATTGCCATACTTTTCTAAAAAATTCGATGAAACAAATTTTTTTCTCGAAAAGAGACAAAAAAATTTTTTTCCAGAATTTAGCTCCCAGTTGCAATTACTTGCGGTCATTTTTAAACGTATGAACATAATTTTCATTTACTTTTGTTCAGGAAGGTCTAGCGTTGAATACAGTTTCGAATAATTTATCGTAAGTTATTATTGATGAATGTTTTTTTATCCGAATTAAGGCTATGTTTTACAACGTTCGCGTTGAAAATGTATCGAGGGAATTTTCGTAGTACGACATACTACGGAGCTCGCGCGCGCAAAATTCATCACATCGTGCTGCGGGTTTGTGTTCGACCCGCTGGGTTTTATATAAAAAATAGTTTCAGAGAGCGCAAACTTTCCAAAAAGTTCGACTATACACTTGAGATTATGATAAGCGCGACTGCCCCGTTTAAAACGGAAATTCCCTGAATACATTTCCAATGTGAACGTCGAAAAACATTGTTTTTCATTCAGATTAAAAAAAATTTTATTCATTAATAACTTTTGATCGATTATTCGATACTGCGTATTCAACGCTAGTCCTTCCTGAACGAAAGTAAACAAAAATGATGTTGATACGTTAAAAATGACTGTTTAGCGGCGAAGTAAGTTTAGAAAAACATGAATTTTTCGATCTTAAAAAAAGAAGATTTTTTTTTTTTTACGGAAACTATAATGTTTCTAAAAAAAGTTTAAAGGGGTACATGCATTCGTTTTTCAAAAGCTATCGAATGGCAGGGGAGAGGCACGTAAGTTGAGTTGGCGCGTAGGATGAGACAGATGAATGTTTTCACTTCATTACATTCAGGACTAAATTATTTATGCTTTCAGGTAGTCATGTCATTAGTTGAAACTTTTTATTAAAGAGGGGAGCGAATATTCTCCCTTTCTCTATTTTACACAACGCGTTGCCAAGAATCTCTCGAAAAAAGAGAAGCCAGCATCATGTTCAGACAGAAAAAAACGAAAAGTATTTTGCGTTGGAAGAATGTAAATATAACATTATAACTACAGTTTTACTTCTGCTTTAATATTCTAGTTACATTTTGAACATACGGTGTCGATGTGACAAAAATATGCGTCATGCCGAAATTGCATCGATGCACGTAAGTTGAGACACGTTTACGCACGTAGGTTGAGACACTGTAAAATTTCCGACGCTGCATATTTTGGATGAGTAAAATCGTATGTATCACATTTAATGACTTCTCATGTTAGGAATCGCATTTGAATAGCATCATAAGTGGTTTTTTTGTTTATATGTGTTAGATTTTTGATGTGTAACATTTATATGCGCCGGTAGGGACGACAGCTGGTGCTTGAGTTTTTACTCGCCAAAATGTATCACTTTGGCCTATCACTGACCTTTTATCGTTTTGGCGATTGTAAATATGTTATATTATATTTAAAAATAATCAGCATACCTACTACTTAGTACGAGTCACTCTGAAATTTTTCGAAAAAACTTCATTACTTTGTGATTAAAAGAAAATTCCAGTTATCTGATCGTGAAAAATGCACAAATGATAGTATTCTGTGATCAGATGAAGATTTATCTGACGAAAAAAAAAGAAATTCTTTGAATATATGTGACGCGCTCTAAGAAAAGGGACCTACTTGGCAAAAAATCGATTTTCGTATTATGATTGATTTTATAAGTTCTATAACTAAACTTTAATTGGCACGATACGAAATTCCTAAATAATGGTTCTTAAGCAAACCATAAATTGACGAAGAAAATAATTTACATGGGCTTAAATGGCAGTTTAACGCCTTCCACAGTGCACTGTGTAGACTTTCACTTTTGCCGAGAAGGTCCCTTTTGTCAGAGCGCGTCACATATTATTACTTTACCCCAATTTCGTTTGCTATTTTCACTTTTTTTACTTTTATGTATCCCTTATTTTCAGAAAAATCTTTAGAACAAATGTTTGGGCAATAAACAAAGAAATTTGTGTGGCTTGATTAACTTTGGTAGGATTTTAAAACAAAAGTTTTGACTGTATCAACCTACGTGCCAAGTTTTTTTGGTGCCAAATATTGTACGTTTCCAAAATTGCCTATAAAATTTTAATTTTTCAACGAAATCCATTTCTGTGAAAATTTATGTATAGATCTTGATATTAGTTTTCCAACGGTCAATAATTTTACGCTATAACTTACCAGGGTTGAAAATGGCAACCCCAAAAAGAAACTATGATCAACCTACGTGCCTCTTCCCTATTATTTATTTTTCCAATTTCGACTTTTCATTTTGACTTTTCACGTCACAGTGCGGACAATACTATCATGTGTTTTTGAGCACTCGGCGAGTTATTGCATTCAGGAGTTCAATTTTCAGCTTCGATAGACCCTAGAGAATTTAATCCTCTTGAAAATGATTCAAAACTCATTTAAATCGTTTCAAAAGACGAGGGAAACGATCAATAGGCAGGAAGATACTCGGTTTTTGAGTCCGGTCTACGACCAGTACTTAGATAATATACAATGACAATTTATCAGTT
>JAPYZL010035076.1:0-19958 GCA_030522825.1 Platygaster orseoliae | reverse complement strand
TACCAACATAACGCCACCAAAAGATCAAAAATCGAACATACGTAGCCCGCGAAAATTCAAAATTCGCGATACTTTTTGAACAAACCTCGTACATATTAACCACAAAAAAGAATCTCAAAAAATTTCTAGTACTTTGAAATTTTTACGTATTTTTCCAGAATACATTATATTTAAAAAAATTGCTGCTGCGAAGATATATTTCTCTACAGATTTTCGAAATTCAACGCTATAGACTTTTAAGTTTTAAACATTTTAAGTAATGATGTAAATTTTTGAGAAAATCATTCATACACAATTTTTATCAAGTAAATTAATCTCCTTAATTTCACAGTTTATTATCATTTTTTTTTTAAATGTATTCGTTCTTTTTGACGGCAAAAATTTTGATAAATATTCCATTTACATTTTAATGCAACTTTTACAGTGTCATATAATTTTTATACTTATCTCACAAGACTGCAAGGAATTTTAAAAATTTTCGCTTCTTGTCAACTATTTTTTTATTTTTATTCAGCACATATAATTTTACTTAGCGGTACACAATCCAGTAGGTTAAACATTGTTTTTCATAGTACTCTGTAGTTGAATAATATTTTTTCTTATGTTACTCATAATATAAATAATAATAATAATAATACTATGAGGTATGTTCTAATCAGTTCATATGTTTTTGTGTTTCAGGTAAATCAAGAATGGAATGATTATTGTAGATGAAGCCAAGGGAGAAAGTCAGTGGTACGTAGCAGTTGGGGTATTGCGAGCTAGCGTACTTTGAACTTGGAAGTCGGCAAAGCCTTTTGAGGAGCTTAGGGAAATTATACCTTTGGACTATCTGCGACACGTGCTGTTCGTTATCTCGGAAACGGTACCGTGATTTTCACAAATTAAAGGGCAACAATTTGTTGACGCAGAAAATTATTCAATTTCTCACACATGCTGCATTAATCGATTAATTGAAAACTCTGCTTCAATTTTTTCCAGTTTAACTTTTCAACAAAAATAACGAAGAGTGAAATAAATTATATTTTCAAAATTAAAGATACTATAAAAGAATGCTTTTGGAAGAATTTATGTTGGGAAAAATGTTTAAGGAAAACTTGGCATTAAAAAATATTATCTGGGAATAATGTTTTGTAAAAAACTATTTAATGTTTGGGAGGTGTTTTTTGTAATAATCTGTCCTGTATTATGTCCTTCTAAATCCAAAAATATTTAAAATTTTCAAAACACTTTTAATCCTAATAGCTTTAATAATGAATTATATAAATTTAATATGAATAAAATAAAAATAAAGTAAAGTAAAATAAAAATATAATAAAATAAAAATTCAATTCAATTAAAATAAAATAAAATGAAATATATTATCAAAATAAATGTATATAATTTTAATTTTTGAGTTATGATTGAAAATATAAATCCTGAATACTATTTAAATTTTAAATCTAATATAAAACCATTATTAACGTCTTCTATAGATTTTACTAAATCCATTTTTGATTATTTCAACATACTACCATCATGCAGTTCCCCTTTTTGATGAATACTTTATTTCCAAGAATAATTTTTATTACGTGAACACATTATTTTATTATTCTTTGTACTTTCATTGATTTTGAAGTTCATCACTCCTTCTTTTTTTTTTTTTAATAAAATAACAATTAATTTTGCACTGATTTTAGGAGTAGTTTTAACCCTTAAAATTCTTACCGAATATTTTTTCATGATATTTTAAATCTTATTTTTATACCTCAGGAACCTCTAATGAAAACTAAGTATCATTTTACAACTGGTGTTCGTGAATGTTGCGTGGATTTTATCCCAGGCGTGCACGAAACGCGAATCGCGGTGTCTATAGTATATGATATGTGCCGAGATCCGCCCACAATGGCCCTAACAGTGTTTCTCAAACCGAGCACAAGAACTTAGTACACGAAAACGAGAATTCAGCTACATTGAGGCTTAAAAACTTTTCATTCGCTAAGAGTTTTTTTCGTGTTTTCGTGACTTTTTAACTCGATCAAATGTATTTTCATGATTTCGAAAATCGAAATACAATTCTGAACTTGTTCTAGAACAATAGCAAATGTTGTTGCTAATAAAAAACAATATCTTAATGAGGAAAAAATTTTTGGATTTGCAAGTTACGTGAACTTGGTTGCATAATTGTTGTACAATCCACTGATTATCTCTTTTTCATGTTACTTGTATGGAAGTATTCGAAGTTAATGGAAAGATACAGAAGATTTTCTTCAAAATAATATGTAATAATGATTTTTTTTTTCTTACTACAATTTCTATTGTACAACATCATCATTTTTATGTAGAGGTAGTTTAAAGATTTTTGTTCTAAACTTTCTTAAGTACCACTGTGCTACAAATTTACAAAGCGATCCTTGATGCACTGCCTGATTTTTGGCAAGCGGCACCTCCTCCTTCGTCATCGGTACAAGTTATACGAGTTTTAATGCGTTTTACGGCCCAAGTCAAGAACCCATTAAAGTCTCGTCGGAGAGTGGAAAAACAATCGCTCCTCTGCCCCTCGAATCGGATCCCTCGCCACATCAAAAACGCGAAATTCGCTGCTTTTTTGTTCCCGTCGGCATTAATGTTCAACCTGAACCAACAAATTTTATAAAAACAACTGCTGTAGCACTTTCAAACTATTTTTATCATTCATGAAATTTTTATGAAATTTTAAAATTACACCTATTACTCTACCAGTTTTTCACAGAGAAATTTAACATGATAAGAAAACTGTTGTTCATGTGATACTTTTTATTATTTTAGATGAGATAAAAAAATTATATTAGAAAAATTTGAATTTATATATCACAAAGCATAGAATTTTAATGTTTGATGAATTTTTTATATTTTTACTAATCATGAAATTTCAAGTATTTCTTCGTATTACATGAATTACTAGATAGATTTTTGGAATTAAGGATCTTGAATATTAGAATTCATAGGTAATCAAAATTCTACTCAAAATTTTATTTAGCAGTAGCTTAAGATATCTTGTGGTTCATAGTTTTTCAGTATCTTTGATATTGAAAATATTTCTCTAATACTAATCTGCATAATAAAATAAATTTCGCTGCTTTTTTTAGTATTAATGTTTAACCTGAACGAACAAATTTAAGAAAAATAACTGCTGTAGCACTTTCGAACTGTTTTTTATATTAATGAAATTTTTCAATTACACCTATTTTTTTACAAGTTTTTCACAGACAAATTCCACATGATAACTAAACTGTTGTTCATGAGCTTCTTTTTCAATATTTAAGATGGGATACACAAATAATATTAGGCAAATTTATATTTCTATATCATTAAGCATATAATTTGAGTGTTGGTTGACTTTTTCTATATTTCTTTTTTTTTAATCATAAAATTCGAAGTATTTTTTGGTATAAAATGAACTACTATATATATTGTTGGAATTATATCTCTTGATTATTAGATTTTATCGGTAAATAATATTCTACTCAAAATTTAATTTAACAATAGCTTCGGGTTTCTTGTAGTTCATAGTTTTCTAGTACTTTTGATATTTAAAATATTTCTTCAGTACCAATCTGCATAATTTAACAAACTTTGCTGCTTTTTTTGTTTTCATCAGCATTGACGTTCAAATTTGATAAAAATAGCTGCTGCAGTGCTTTTGAACAGTTTTTACTATACATGGGAATTTCAAGGTAGATGTACTACTTTACCAGTTTTTGACAGAAAAATTCAAAATAATAGAAAACTGTTGTTCATGTGTTACTTTTTCAACATTTTAGATGGGATACAAAATTGTATGGATAAATTGATATTTCTGAATTATGTAGAAATTTTAAAAATACCTTCGGAATATACATAATAGAGTGTAGAATTTATGTTTCATCGACTTTTCAAAATTTTTTGTTTTTCGTATTTTTTTTTGATTATATAATATGAACTTTTTTTTGGTATTGAATGAATAATACATAGATTTCTGGAATTTAGGCTCTTAAAAATTTGATATAATGGATAATTTCAATGCTATAAATTACAGAGTATGGTTAATTTTACATGTTTCCAAAACTTCATAGAAATGACATCTTTGAAAATTGATGGTGTTTCTTGATTTTGTAGTCCTTTCAGTATTTTTCGTACTTTTTCAGTTTTTATAAGGTTTAAGAATTTTTTCCCATTTGAATTTTTTTTTTCACATATGCAAAATTCGATGTTTGAGAATTGAGCGGTTAATATTTTTTTATCATTCTCATAAATATTCGAAAAAATTACGTTTTAATGGGATTATTAAATAGACTGCCACTATTTCAAGTATTGTTTGGTAATTCTGTGTTCGATTGAATTCTGTACTTCTCGTATCTTTATAAATTTCCAGTACTATTTTCGATTCTTTTAAATATTTCTTATCTACAATAATTTAATTTTTCAGTATATACATAGTCTAAATCTTGTGTACTCGTTTAGTAAGAATTACAATTTATTTAGCATGATTTGTATTCTGTGAATTTAGAAATTTCCAAAATCATCTTGTAAAAACTGTGATACACATTATAATTTTTACAATATCACAATCTTCACTACACAAAATTGTAATGAGTAAAATAAAAACGACGAATTTTCCGATCATATTGTAGAATCTTCAATATTATTGTAAGATTATTCCATAGTACTTTCTACCATATACAGGGTGTTCGGAAGTCGCCATATCAATTAAAACCATCGATTGATTAATATATTTTAAGACAATTTTCCTCTGTCATTTTTCATAAAACTCAAAATTAAAAAAGATATTCGATTTTGAAATTCAATGAATACACGCACTTCTAGGAGGAGTGGGGATAGAAACTACGTACCAAGATTCACCGAAAATTACTCTACATTTTTCTGAGTCGAAAAGTCCTGTGCCACTTTTCACAAAACTTTGAATCTTAAAAAAATATGGAGAAAATTAAGGAAAATTTTGGTCTATGGTTTTCGCCCCCACTCCTTCTAAGATCAGGTTTATTGGTTAAACTTCAAACTGGAATATCTTTTTCAATTTTAAGTTTAATGAAAAATGGCGGAGGAAAAAAATAGAATCTAATGATGAATCCATGGTTTTCAGTTGATACGCGACTTCCAGACACCCCGTATATGTCAGGTACTGCTAGATTTTTTTCTCAGCGTATTCTAAACTTCAGTAAAAATTCGTTTTAGCACCGATCCATGCACTCAAAAAACCCCAACCGCAACAAACATACCATCCCTCACAAAAACCACCCCATTACCTCCTCTCCACTTTCAACAACCAACCACCACAAGTCACCACAGGAAAAACCCTAGAACCTGACAAGAACCATGGCATTTCCTTTGATGCATATTCTGCTGAAGGCGCGTCCTTTGTCGTCGGCACAAAAGCGGAATACACGGCGCAATAATATAAAAAAAAATGTTAAAAAAAGGGAGATGGACGGAGGGCGGAAGGGGGATGGAGTGGAAGAGAGAGAAAAGCAAAAAGGAAAGACAATTATTAGCCGGTGGTAGCGAGTGCCGCGTGTGTCGCGAGTTGACACGCAACCGACTTTTTCACGAGAAGCAGCAACCGTACTTCGAAAGCTGCGGGCACCAGCCGGCAACGGGGCAAGCGGACCGTTGCTGTACTCGCTCGCAGCTCGTTGCTTCGGCTCATAGTTTGCTCGCTGGTTCTCCACGCGATCCGCCGCGCAATGAGAGCAGAACAAGCGGAATTACGTGACGGGATGTGACTGTCGCGTCTCGCTTCTGCGTCTTGTGTCGCGCGTCTTGTTTTCCCATTTTTCGCGCTGCGCGCCGCACCGATTGTTCGCGTTTTCCTCAATTATACCAGCATCGCATGGGGCCGATTCGGCTTCAATATGTGTATGCTAGAGAGTTAGAGAACTTCCGGGAATTTCCTTCAATTACTTGGTAATCTTTCCATCCGTCGTCGTGTCGAGGACGAGTGGAGAATAAACAATAACAATGGATTGTTGGAGAGACGGAAGTTGTCAGAGGCGGGGATGGTGTTGATTGTGCACGAATTTATTGAGCACTGTGGGAAGTGCACGTTTTTTTGGAAGTTAATATTTGTCGCTTTGTAGTCAACGATCTAGTTGATAATGGTTCTTTTATCATTCGACGGTCAATTGACACGATAACATATTAATAAATTGGTTTCTATCTACGAATTATTTACTTTTTACACATGAAAGCCTATAAATTTTGAATTTGATTTTTTTTTTTTTCTGAATTTTAGGTGACGTTTGGTAAGTTTCTTGAACTTGTAGATAGAATATTTGAATGGAAGAAATATGCTTTTTTCAGCATAAAACTATCAGGTTTCATGCTTTATAATAAGAATTTCCCAATTTTGAAATTCGCTGTATTAAAAACTTTATTTTTCACTCCCAGCAGTAATTTTTGCCAAAAGTAAATTTTTTTAACTATCAATTTTATGCACTTTTTTTACTTAAATTTCAACTTTGATGTTCGTTCGAAAAGACATTTTTTTCAATTTTCCGAACTGCGAAATCGTACGTCAACATACTAAATAATTTTTGAAATATTTATTATTGAATTTTTTTGAATTTTTTAGGTCTGCTTGTTTTTTTTTCACTTTTTAATCTCAAAAAATAAATTAATAGAATATTTTAATTGAAGACATTTTTTTTATTATTTTTAAAATCATCTTGTTTTATATGCGTTGAAATTAAAAATTTTAAATTTTTATGTTTGTTGCTTTGAATGCCTTTGATTTTTAACTCTCAGCAATCATTTTTGATAAAAATTTGTTTGTTTTTTTTAAATTTTTCTGCTGAAATTCCAATTTTTAAAATTTCGTATAGTATTTTTCAATCCAAAGTTTGGAAATAATAGATTTTTAGATTTCTGAGTATTACATACTACAAAAAATTTCATAGTTCTGTTTTGACTTTTCTTGTCCTTTAGTTTATGTGACGAGAAGTTTTTTTGATAATTTTTCACTTGCGAAATTCTATGTCAACTTACTGAATCACTGCTGGAAAATAAGATATTGAAGTTCTTGGGTTTTTCAACTTTCTTTGTTTTGCCTTACTATTTTTTTTTTCTTTTTTCACTTATTAACTTTCGAAAATTTGTAAGTAGAATATTTTCATCAAAAGGATGTGTTTTTGTCGTTATAAAATTATCTAGTTTTTCATTCGTTAAAGTTAGAAATTCCAAATTTCAGAAATCACTGTATTTGAAAATTTGAATATTTCACTCACAGCAAAACTTTTTGACGAAAATCAATTTTTTTTTTTTAATAATCAATTTCATGCACTTTTTATATTGAAATTCAATCTTTGATAATAAACCATAGTTTATAATAATTAAAATTTTGGAAATATCAGCCTTTTATGTTTTTACGTACCTACTGTATTATCCAATAAATTCCATAGTTTGGTTTATACCGTTTTCATCTCAATGTTTATCCGGTAGAAGAATCTTTAAAAGTTTTTCTCTTGTACAATCAAACGTCACCATACTGAATAACTGTTAAAAAAAAAAAATTTTCAGATTCTAAAGGTTTGTTGGTTTTGCATTTTTATTATAATTTTTTTTCACTTGGTAACTTTGGAAAATTTGTAGATATAATTTTTTTATCAGAGACATGTTTTTGTCATTTCAAAATTATCCGGTTTTTCATATGTTGAATAGCGAAGTTTTTACAATTTCTAAATTCACCGTATTTAAAACTCAGAACAATGATTTTCCACAGAAACATTTTTTTTTCATCATTTTATGCAAAAGAAAATATTATTAATCGCGGAAATTTATTGATGTTCCACACTAAAATTTCAGAGTGTCAGTTTTTATCGTTATTTTCCTCACTGGTAAATCAACAAATTTCGAGAATGAGTTTGATAAACTTTTATAAATTATTCACCAATCATTATAAAAATTTCTTTTACTTTATTCTTGCTTATGACTTTTTTACATATTGTAATAAAATTCCTGTCATTGATATTTTTTTATAAAAAATATGTTCATATTAACATATGTTCACTAATTTCGTGAAATTTTCCCATTACTCTTTCCAGCAAACACTATTCATCACAATAGCAAAAAATTGTTCATTTATTGACGACATCGTATGTTCAACGCGTCCAATACTCAGCCATTCATCTTTTCGAAAACCGCTGCAATCGTCCATTTCACGCGTATATAATTGCAGACAAAACGCGATAAGTTGAGCGATGCGTATGGGTTTTGAACGATGCTTCGTAAGTTACGAGAAAACAAAACGACCGCGACTGAACGATAATCATTCGTAATGTAATGGAACAAGTTTATCAATTTTCCGAACGTGCGCGTTATTTATAAACGCTAGTAAAAACGACACAAATGTGACTTGAGCAGTACATCAAGCTGTGTGAGGATTGATAGGGAAACCGGATTGTTATTCAACTACCTATGTCCACGTAACAATACAAAATTACGTATTCGGCATATCGTTGAGCGCATAAACTAACGTTTTCATGTATATGGAGAACATTTTTTATGAATTTATCACGAATGCGCTTGATGTTGGATTTTATGAGCGTTTTATTAAATTGGCTTTGCTTCAAGAAAATGTAGTCCTGATTTTCGAGAAGAAACTGAAATACATGGTTGAACTTCTAAGCTGTAATTTCAGTTTCTGAAAAATTAAATGTGAATAAAGTGTGTAGAATGAGAATAGAATAATATTCATAACAAAGAGTGTTAGGAAAATTAAAACATCACAGATGTAGAGTGTTTCATTGATTTTTGATTTACGTATTGTATGAAATAAAAATGCTCATCAATGAATTTTTCGAATCACTGTATTTATTATACGAGTTTACGGTATTTACCGTTTTTTTTTCAGTATTTGTACGATTCAAAGAATATCCGTTTATTACCACGGATTTTTGTGTAGATTCATGGAACTTTAAGCTATATGATAAAAAGTGTTTTGAAATTTTTTAGAATGTACAATCAACATAATTTTGAGCATCAAATGATTTTCACTAATGTAACCTCTTTTGGTCTCAGTGCAATTTTTGATGATTTTTCAGTATTTTTTCATATTTCTGGTATTTCTTCTGATAGCTCTATAGTTTTTCAGAATTTAATGCTGTAGTATTGGAAATTTTACAGTATTTGAGTTTTTCAAATAATTTTCCAGTTAACAGTTTTTTTAATAGATTTCTAGTATTTTTTTCTTTTTTGAGATTTTATGCAGTTTGAAAAAATTACTTGTTTTTTTAAGGATTTCCATATAAATTTATAGAACTTTATACTCCGTGATATGAAGTGTTTTCAAATTTTAAACAATTTTTTTTGACAAAGTTTCAGAGTAGTAAATGATTTCTAGCACTTTTCGAAAATTTTTCGTATTTACGAATTTTTAAAGAATTCATCTCTTCCAGTAATTTTACTGACCATTTGTATTTTTGTAGATGACTGTGTACATTTGAGATTTCTAAAATTCAAAGCGCCAAACTTAAAATTGTAATCGTTTCTCCGTTTTTTTTAAGATTTCTAAGACAAGCGTATTTGTAAGATTTTTCGAATATTTTACAAATGTGTTGTATTTTTTTCTCTTTTGGTATTTCTAAGATTTTGTAACGTTTTCTTGTGCTTTTGTAGATATCCAGTTTTTTATACCTTTTTTTTAGATTTTCATGCCTTTGAATTCAATATCTTATAGATCGTGGGTATTCTTACAAATTTTGAAATTCAATAGTTTTCTCATAGAATCTTACCATTCCTACTATTGCTTTAGAGTTTTTATAAATTAAAATTTTTTTGATTTTTTCATTAAATTCTCTGTGGAATGCTAGAATTCAATGCTCTAGGTTTCAAAGTTTTTCAGATTTTCAGCGTTTCAGTAGATTCTAGAAATGAAGTGAAGAAAAAATCATTAGATACTGACGTTCAAATATTTCTGTCGTTCGAACAAAACAATAGAATTTTACAATGCAGAAAAATCAATACTCAAGCAGATTTCATTGTACAGAATGTTTTTTTTATGGAAATTCATTAATATTGAAATTCAGCAACGATGTGGACGTTGATGTTCATAATAGATATCTTTACATTCATAATTCACTTTCAACATAAAATATAACATATATCTGTGTATAAGGTAGGAGCAATAAAAATACTCATTTGCTGCGAAAACCATTCATATTTATTATTATTATTATTATTTCCATCTTTTTTTCTTCCTTCTGTTTTCCAAATTATTTTCATGTAAAATAATAACTGCAATAAAAAACCGATTTGGTTGCCTCAAACAAACGTTTGGTCGTTTTTTAACCAACTAAATTTACTTCAATTAGATGAATTTTTGTTCAGTCAAAAAAATTTTCAATTCTGCTATTTTGAATTTGTATGTCTGAATTTGAAACATTAAACATTTGAAGAAAATTGATTCCCCTTAACAAAAAATTTATTAAAGAAAAACAAAACACATTGTATTATCCAATAACGACCAAACGATTGTTTGAGCCAACCAAATAGGTTGGTGAAATTCGAGGTATAGGTATCATTTTTTTTCGTCTGAGTGAAGAAAAAATATAAAAAGAAATAATAGTGATACTCATAAAAAAGTGTTCAAACATAATGATATTTAATAATGATATTAATGTAAATTATCGAAAATATTGAAATCAAATATTCAGAATTTTTTAGTCTACTAGCTGAAAATAAAAATAGAATAGCAACTTAAAAAGAAATTTTTTTATTTCTTATAATTGAAATTCAAATGTTACATTTTTCTCTAGAAACACCTAAATTTGTAATTTAAAAATTTTTTTACCTTATGATTGTTAGAAAAAACATATAATTCATGAAAATGCTTGGGAAATATAAAAATTAAAACCACGTAGAATGAACTTCTAGATATCTAGATATAAATTTACAACAATACCATTTATTGTTAAAATCTTAGAAACTTAGTAAATTTACTGGAGTAATATAATTCTTTAGAGGAACTGTTTCTTAAAAAATCTTAACAAATTTGTTGTAATTGCGTTGTACTCTAGGTTCTAAAATATACAAATAAGTAAATAAATAAATTTCTTTGCCATATAAAATTTATAATTCTTGAAAATTAAATTCTAAAGAATACTCACAAAACACGGAAACACAAAAGATATGTGTAAATATATGTATGTCATATATACAGAGAATACTCGAAATTCATCATCATGTGATTCTCCCATGAATTTAAAAAATTACATAAAATTCATTGAGTTTTTTTTTATTAACATGTCAAAAGCGTTAAAACTACTCGAACGAAAAAAACTGAAATCGCGAGCACGATCAGGATTCTTCTTGTAAAACAGAAATCCAACGTCTTATCAAGGACGGACAGCTATCATGACGTCACAAGATTGCAGCCGCAATGAAAATGGGATGTCCTGGTGAGCTCGATGCAAATGACCCAGAATTTTCCGATCCATACGTGTTATTTAGTGCCGCGCGAGATGGGCACGCTCGCGCATCAGGATTCGTAACGCCGTAAACAAGTTTTATCTGCCGGTAATATAAATAAATAGTGCCCATGATATAGAGCCCCAGGTCTCGTTCTAACTACTCCCCGCAATCCCCGATCACCTCTCGCAATTCTCGCATACCGGGTGTTCACATCCGTGAAAACAGGCTTCGTAAATATGCACGTTTTATGCATCAATACCACTGCATTCGGCACCGTTCTCCTCCCACTCTCCCTTGCTAACGAAAGCGCGATTCGAACAATACAGGAAATTATCCGTATTACTGAGACTAGGCATGTATGCTTTTTCAATGCTGTATATACAAGTTTATTCACTGTAAATGAATAAATGTGTATGGCAAATTTGCTGTTAACTGTAATATTGCTATTGACTTATTTATTATTACTATTTTTTACGACTGATTAGGACTATTTTTTTAACTGCGATATTACTTTTTTATTTCAATTTTTTATGAAATTTAAGTAACTGTAGGGGATTATATATGTATAGCAAATTTTTTATCAACTGTAATATTAGTATTAACTTATTTATTTTGACTAGTTATTACGACTTAAGACTATTTTATTAACTTCAACTTTTAAGTCGGTACATTTAATTAACAATTAAGTGAGTACATTTTTTTATATTTTCACTCATTTTCACGATTGGTCATTACTCTATTCAATTAAGCATTAATTTTCAGAGTTTTTGAATTTTTGGACTATTATAATCATTTTCTTTTATTTTCACAAGCAATAATCGTCAATTTCATTTCAATTCTATAGCATTTTTAATCCCTTAAACCTCTCCTGTCTACGCTTACAGCGTTCGATAAAATCTTCTACTGATCACTCGACAATCCGCCACCTTGCGCAAGACCCGCATGCAGGTCGCGAAAAATTTCGCAAACGGACAACTGGAGCAACGTTGCAACCATCAAAGAGCGGTAAAAATTTCAGGGTCGAGCCGTTGCATTAGCGGGGAATGCGAAAAAAAAAGGGAAAATAAGATGAGGCCGAGGGTTGCGAGAAAAATCGGTCCCGGTCAAATGGGACGGTAAAAAGGGGCCCTGCGAATAGTTGCTCGCTTTTACGGCCACTTTTACAATTCTCCTGCGAACCCTCGCTTTCAGGCAGTGCATGGAAATCCGCGCATGATTTTACTGCCGCACCGCCCTCTTAAGTTATGGAGAAACTTTACGGCCGCTCTGTGAATCCGATCTAGCTCCGCCTATTCCGCAAAGCTCCTGATACAAGAATCCACCTTTACTGCTCTCCGGAAAAACTGCCAAAGAAAAATATTACAGTTGAAGGAAATTTGCTTTTTGGAAAAATGGTCGGTAAATTTTTTCAAAAATGGATAGCTTGGATTATCGATAAACGAATCTAACAAAGATTTTGAAAATTGAGTTCAGTACTTCGAGTTCTTCAGAATGATAAATATTTATATATAAAAACTTTTAAAATAAGGTCGATTTTTATTATTCAAATTATTATTATCATCAGTAACTTCTTAATACTATTTTTATAATAATTGAGAATTTGATTTATATTGAATTAATTACACTTATATTTTTGAATAATTTTCAAAAATATTCCATAGTTTAGTTAATTAATTAAAATAAATTAAAATTAAAATTTTTTTTTGAATTTATTCTTTAAGTTTGGTACGTACTAATTATTGGTTAGGGGGGAGGGGGGAGTGTAGAATATAACAAATTTTTTACATTCATTTCCCACGTCAAACAAGATCATGTTAGATCATCTTTCCGAAATTTCACGTATTCAATATTCAACGTATTTCAATATTCAACTCCAAAATGGCTCTTATAAATGACTTTGGAAGTATCCGAAGCCGAAGCATGGAGGTTGTATTTGCTACCGAGCCACGTTCTCCGTTGATTTATTGGTCATGTCACTTTTTTCTCGCATGATTGCCCATTGATCCGATTGGCCTGTGAGTTATTCCTCGCGCGTCGCGGTCAAATCAAGCAGGCGTAGCTTGACTTTCAATAATCGCCGGCCTATACAATGTCGGTAACCGATACCAGAGCGACCAATACGCAAGCGAATCTTTTCGGCTCGCTGACGCGTGTGACATGGCGCTCGCGAAAATGGTTTCGTCGCCGAGATCCGCTACTGAATTCAAATTTTTTTTCACGGGAATATTGTGTAATCAGGCACGGAAGCAGAAAGGGGTTTGAGGGGTTTAAACCCCTCCCGAAGTTAGGGTGAAATTAGTTATTCTTTGATGTAAACTTGAAAAAATAAAAATAATGAACCTAGAAATTAATGAAAATACCAACGATAACAACTTTATTTGTTGACGACTTGATTATAATGATTTTTTTTAAATGAGGTACTCGATAGAACTAAGGAAAAAAAAGGAATGAAAAAAAATATGATTGAGATAGATGGTAATCTGCACTGAAAAACTATTTTGGTTCGCTATAAGAAACATTTCGACGTTATTTGACAAAACAAATATTCAGTTTACTTGAATAAATTTAAAGTTAAGACAAAGAAATTTTTTTGCTTCAGAATATTTGTAGCTGAAACGAACAAGTTTAAGATTTTTTGAGTGAAACATAATTTGTTATAGTTAAATAAAATTTGTTTTACTAAACTGAAAATTTATTCAAGCGAACCAAATATTTGGTTAATTATATAACGATCAAACGTTTGTGTGAGCCAAGCAAATCATTTTTTCAGTCAGTTGTTTTAAAATTGAAATAGTATTCAGGGTTTTTCATTTCACTAACTTAAAAATCACCGCAATATTGATGGCTTCAGAAGTCTGATAAGTGTAAATGTTTGGCTAGGATCACGTAAAAAAAAAACAATTTTTGGAATCGTATGAACAATGTTTGTTAAAAAAACTAGAATTGAATGGAATGTTAAATATTTAAACAGCTAGGAATTCTTGACAGAGAATTCTAGAAATCTCTATAGTAATCTGTAAATCAAGAAAAAATTTTGAAAAGTTCTGAAAACTTAAAACCTTGTAAATTTTAATACTACACCATGGAATTATCGAAATCTGTAGAGCGAATTACATAAATACAACAAGAAATCTATAAAAATACCGAAAAATATTACAAAAATTTTCAAATAACACAAAGTAGAGAAATTTTTGAATTTCCCGAATAACTGAAAAAAATTTTTTCAGGGTAATGTAATGTTTTTTATTCTGTAACGATCTAGTTTTGTTTATAAAATATTTCAATGTCACCAATGTCAGAGTATTGAAGTGATATACATTTTGGGGTCCGTGGTCTAATATTTTTCATAAAGGTACGTATTCAAAATAATGGAGCTATATTTTTGTGAAAAGTCACTGTCGTTCGAATTTCATCTTTTTGCTAATATTTTTGGTATTTTTGACGTTTCCTCATTATCGATACAACTTGAAAGGTTTTCTGATATCAAGAATTAATATAAAAATTTTTGAAACTCGATGCTTTAAGCAGGGCGTGGAGAGGATTTCCGGGCCCTAGGGGGAGGGGGAAATCTTATGGGCCCCTTGCCAAAAAAAATTGTGACCTTTTATTTTTTTTTTAGGGTATCGTCACCAAAAACAACTGGCGACCTTTTTTTTAGAGTATCTCCGACAAAACAATTGGTAATTTTTTTTTTTACCGAATTTTCGACTTCGAAATATCCGGGCCCCTGAATAATTATCGGGTCCGGGGGGAAATACCCCATCACCCTCCCCCTCTCTCTACGGCTCTGGCTCTAAGAACCAAAGTTCAAAAAATTGAACATATTTATTGATTTTCTAAAGAATAATATCGAGACAGATTTTTTTAAAAAACTCCTCCTGAACATATTTTCTGCCTACGACCATGTATGTAATGAATAATATAACTAACCATTTTTCGGGTGATTGATCGTTTGGATTAAAATAATGACAAATCACATGAATTTTATCTTAGATACTATATGTTAATAATAAAAATATCTAGAAAATTTTTTTTCGTAACTCGAGCTTTTAACCCACAATTACAAGTTCTATGTCAGAAGTTGACGCAATTGACTTACATTGCTAACAATTTGTTCCTGCTTCATTTTCAAATACATTCATAAACCATAATAAAACAAAACACAAAGAAATAATATATGTTACGATAACATTGAAACTATTCATTTATCATCAATACAATGTGAAACATCTCAAAAAAACATCAAATACATAAACACCATAGTGAAATTCGCTGCCGAATTTCCTCACACTTATCATAAACGGTTAATCTGAACACTCAATCCTGCTGTTCCCACTTATAACGATGTGCGATAAGAATAGGGAAAAAAAAGGTGCGCAAAAAACGTGAAAACTCGTCTTACACTCGGACGGCCCTACCCTTCCGGAAGACAGACGAGGAGCGGAGTGAATAAACGCATCGATGCGTATGAGAAAAAAGTGCGCATGCCCGATGAAGGTGTTTTATGGGCATAGGGAAATCTTTCAATCGATCTAGGCCGGGCCATTATTATTCTAGCGTGAAAACGAACGAGACATTCGTCCAGGCATTATGTTGAATGTTTCCTTTGCGACACACGTTTAATTCGTGTCAATAATCATCACGTAATTTTCATTAACGAGAGTGTTGAGAAGCGTTAATTACAACACGAAATAAATCAAACCCAACAATGCATGTAATCCGATGCGCAACGATTGAAGTGAGCCTGATAAACATCTCGGCAACATTTTCATTGGAATTGAAAAGTTAACGTGGTCGCCGCCGCGTTTCCACATATCCCAAAGCAAGAATTATCGCGCGCGAAACTGCCTGTAATTTATAGCGCTTGCACTTTGTATATAATAATTTCAGGCTGTAAGCGCTATTGATGTTATTCATTACCAGGGCAGAATAAATTATTTACGGAAAGCTACCAAATTATTCATTTATTTATAGATGAAAAACGCTAAATTGAAATTTAATATAAATAAATTTAAAAAACGGTCAAATTAATTTTTACATCAAATAAATTTCATAGAAATAATAAATTTGTGACTTGTCTGTAAAATGTCCTCTGAATTGAAATCACGAGCCCAAGGTAAATTATTTTCCAGGCTTGCGGACACCAAATGTGGCCATAATAATATTTGCGTACGTGTACGTACACACTACGTATAATCGTACGAAGGTAGATATAATCTGCCTTCTTGGCGTTACATAACCTTACCTTGCCACTAAACACGAAACAATGGTCTAACGTGAGACAGTGTACACAGATACGCGATCTTGCCGGTAGGTAATTCTGGGAGCAGCGCACCGAATGCAGTTCACGGCGTCTTTGATAACTGTCGGCGTTAGAAACGATTAGGCGGGCATCACCGCAAACCTAACGGTTTTTATGAAATCTTACAGTACTGCGGCGGCGGCACGCTCGGGGCTGTAATTAGTCAAATAGTGAGATGCGCATGAAATCGGCGGCGCACACAACGTTTCGCTTCTGAGCTCTTTATTCCATGCCCCAGGCTCCAAGAAAGCTTAACGATCAGAGGAAAAACTGGAAAAACGAAACAAATATCGGATTCTGTATCCTGGGACTGTTATTCAGTTATTCAACTTCTGTTAAAAGTCGTTTTGACTTATTTTTTCTTCCTCTCACGTAAATGTCATGTTGCAATTTTCAATTTTCAATTGGTTGGTATTTCATCTGTATTTCAATTTTTTACCCTCATCAAATAAGTTCAGATAGCTGACTGTATTCTTGCATTCATTACAGATTTTTCTGAAATAATACTTGTAGATTACTGTATCGAAGTTCTCACACCAGCATTATTTTCGGATTAATTTTGAAATCTGTAAAAATACCTCAAAAAACAAATTAAAATTATTGAAATTTATTAATGTGCTGTTTTCTAGAGAAAGGAAACAAATATTCAAAATTTATGAAACTCTGAATTATTAAGCGTCAAATTCTGGAAAAGTACATAGAAATGTGTGAGAATTTAGGAAAATCTCAGATAATATTATCAACACACACAAAAATCTATAAAATACGAAAAATTAATGTATTTGTATATGATATTTCTTTTTACTATTCACATTATAAATATTGTAATGGAAATTCTCAGGTTACATCGCGAGTTTTTTTACTTACAGTGAGTATTTAGAAAGTGGTCGTATTGATATTGAATAAAAATATCAGAATAAACTTTCTACGAGATATTATAAGTAAAAAAAAATACGAAAAATCTCTAAGTTTATAGGGGATTCTATAAATCTGTTTGTCTTTTTCTTAAAAATCTGTAACAACAACAAAATTTTTTCTGGTGCATCATACTCTAGAATTATTTAGATTGACAGATAAGATTACCAATAAAAGTATATCAATAATGGAAATATTTGTGGCTTGGAATGAGCAAAGAGTCCTACGGTTACAAATCAGAAGTTCTAGAAAATGAAGAGAAACTTTCTCTTTTCCCTATTCCCAACAGCTTGTTCGTATTTTAAAAAAAATTATTTTACAGCTATTAATGGGCATAGCAACTATTGACTTACCTCATTAGATAGGTAATTTTTTAAACTATTTTTCAAACTCAAAAATTCAAAGTTGATATTTGTAACCGTAGGTCCCTTTTCTCATTCCAAGTCACATTCAATAACCTTGAGTTCTTGAGCATCAAATTATAGGAGCCAATATAAAAATCCACGATAAAATCCAAAAAGTCTCCTAGTTCTATAATTATTTAAAATATAAAAAATATAAAAAATATTCGAAATTGAAAACACAAATTATATAGTCCTGTTACTTGAAAATCATCAAAGTTTAATCTCATCATTAAAACACATCAATAAAAATAACAACAATTAAAAATACAAAATTCTGAAAAAAATTTAGTACAATACTTGATGGAAAAAAAAGTTCTTCATAACAACATAACTTCATGAATAAAAAAGAACTGAAAGTCATTCAAAATTCTGAACATTTTGCATTTCTCATTTTCCTAAACTTAAAATATTAACAATTTCAGAACCGTCGTAGCAGGAGTTTTCGAAACAAAAGTTGATTGTTTTATCATTTTTGCCTTCGAATGTTTACGTAATACTCTAGTTAATTATTCCAACAAAATACGTACACGATATCTAAGTAAGCATTTTAAGATGTAACAATTTAAAATTTTTTATTCCGAAGTCGAAGCTTCCAGTCTTTCCAATATTCAATTTTCTCATCTAATAATTTCACCAGGGCATAGTATTTATTGTGCATATTTTTAATAATTCATACACGGGACGATAAAGAAATTATTGAAAGATAATATATTTAAAAATACAACCAATTTCATACCATAATTTTTTAAATTTCATTACTATAGTAGAGAATGTCTAAAAAATGTACGTAATTGAAACCATGAGGAAGAAATTTTTTTAATTAATTTTTTTTAACTATATTTCAACTTTGAAAATTAAGGATGGTTTATCAATACTTTATTTTTTAGAAACCAGATTTGAAGATTTTTAGGTATCATACACTTCAATAAAATTCATAGTTTTATTTCGACTGTTTCAATCCTAATATTTATTCGACAAGAATTTGTTTTTATTTTTCCACTCGCGAAATTGTACGTCAGCATACTTCATAACTGTTGATATAGAAAATATTTAATTTATTAAGTTATTTTTGTTTGTTTTGCCTTAATGTTATTTTTTTCGGTTGTTAACTTTCAAATTTGTGGATAGAATATTTTAATTCATGACATATGTATTCGTTATTTTGAAAATGTCTAGATCTTTATACGTTTGAGTTGAAAATTCCCAATTATGATATTCACTGTTTTATAAACTGGATTTTTCACTCCGAATAGTAATTTTTGCCACAAATTTATTTTTTTTTTTAACTATCAATTTCTTGCAATTTTTGTAATAAATTTCAACTTTGAAACTTGAATAAGGTTTATTAAAATAAATTGTTAAGGAATATCAGACTTTTAGACGTCTAATTATTATTGTATAGAACAATAAAAATCGTAATTTGATTTTGACTGTTTTCATGCTAA
Organism: Platygaster orseoliae; assembly: GCA_030522825.1. Lineage (NCBI taxonomy): Eukaryota > Metazoa > Arthropoda > Insecta > Hymenoptera > Platygastridae > Platygaster > Platygaster orseoliae. Next base: position 468 of record JAPYZL010035076.1, on the reverse strand, counting down.
TGCTTATTAGACTATAAGTTTTTTTTTTTTACTTGTAAAATTATACGTCAACATACAAAATAACTTCCAAAATATAAAATATGAAATTTTTTAGATTTTGTTAGTTTGTTTTTTTTGCCTCACAATATTTTTTTTTAACAGATAACATTCAAAAATTTATAAATAAAGTATTTTTGATAAAAGTTTATGTTTTTGTCATAATAAAATGATTTAGTTTTTCATGCGCTAAAATTATAAATTTCCAATTTTGAAATTTACTGTATTCAAAACATTAGATTTTGCACTTCTAGCATCAATTTTTTCCAAAAATTAGTTTCATCTAATTTTCAACTTTATGTAATTTTTGTTATTGATATATTAGTTTTGAAAATACACTGAGAAAAACGTTTATTTCGAACAAATATGCTGCCGAATTTGGCACTTTTCAGAAAAATATGTTAACATTTAAGAAATTTTCCGTCCACGAAC
>JAPYZL010035069.1:0-14738 GCA_030522825.1 Platygaster orseoliae | reverse complement strand
CTTAAGTGATTCGTCTCTTAGAATCTACCTTTCGTATACTTTAGTATACTTTTAGAGACCGATCGAGTTTTACAAAAATATACGAAAGTCTACGATTGATATACTTTCAGATACTTTGAGAAAAAAGTAACCTCAAGTATACGGTTCGTAGACTTCAGGAGACTTTTATATGACTTTTCTCCAAGAGTCTACCTTTCGTATACTTTGGTATACCTTTTGTAATTAACATTGGTATATTAGTATACTAAAGTCACCCAACGGTTTACTTTCGTAGATCGATTGGTATACTTTTATAAGTAACGTCAACTTTTGACATACTTTGGTACACTTTGGGAGACGAAAGTGACGAATTGGTATACTTTTTCTTTCTACTCGGGTTTATAACCGAATAGTAAATTACACGAACAAGAAGCTCTTTTCATGTTATATTTTATTAATACTTTTTTGCTAAATCCCTTTGGAAATTCTTCCTGACAACGTAACAGTTTCGATCGTTTTCCGCAGTGCGATTTCAGTCGAGTTCAATTAAAAACGAATCCACTGGGAAGTGGCTTTCGTCCCGGCGCTTTCACATGCCGCCAAGTGGAAAAACGATGTTTAGAAAAGGCGATTTTTCGGGATTGCGAGGACCAACGCCTTTGCCCCTCTCTCTTTCCGTACGTCGTTTTGCATATGTGCAATTTACTTGGGGGCGATAAATCATCGTCCTCCCACGTCGCAATTTCTTTTTCAATAATAAATCACGTTGCGTTTTCCATTGCCCCTTTATGCGCGTCCACGATGGAGTTTATACGTTTCGAAGGTCAAAGAAGTTTGTCAAAGTTCTCGCCGATAGGAACGCCTTTTGATGTTTCTCCCCCTTTTTTTACAATTTATGGAAATTTGCGCGTCGTCGGGTTTTTTCGGGTCCTCGTTGACATCAATTTTCACAGCCTGCGTGACGAGAAAATTTTGTTTCGTTTTTCAACGTGTGAACACAAATCGCGAATTCCTGCCTTGGCAGAATAAATAATTTTTGTTGCCTACGAACAGCATTTTTCATCCAGGTAAAGAGACAGCCTTGTCTTTTTCTCTCACATTTAAGCGAAAAATATGTAGTCTTTTTGGAAAAAAAAATTTCCCTCGCGAAAAGCGTTGAGTTTCTCATTCAGAGATAACGCGAAGTGTAATAAGCTCGCGAACAAGGCGAGCGCTTTTTCGCGAGAGAAGAATTTCGGGCATGACTCGCAAAGGAGTCGGCGAAAAAAGGAGCAAGAGTTGGGTATAAGGACCCGAGGCATGGTCAGCCGTCGTGGGGGACTCGGGGTACATGAAAATAGGCTTCCTGGCATCTCGTCAGGACTTATCTTATCCTACGACATCGTGCGTTTTATCTGGGGATCTTTACTGGCCCGAGAGTGCACACGACGCGAATTATTTACGCTCGATTCTTGGGTTGTCGCCGCCCTTCACCACTCGAAAATGAAGGTCGAACAATAATTTTCCGAGTGGAATTCATGTCTAGTGATTCTTTTTTTTTTATTTACAAACGTACTGAATGTGTCTCAAGTTCCAAACGCTTAAGAAATCGTAAACGTAAATAAAGAAAAAAAAAATCTTTCACTGTGTTTCCAGGTTAAAAAAAATAACATGAGATGATATTTTTTCAATATCTATACATATTTATATATGAATTTTTTTTTGTTTTTATACATTTTTCAACGTTTGAAACTAGGATATATGTACTGAAAGAAATGTCAAGTAGACAAACGTAAAGTAGTATTTTCATTAGTACAATTTCAATTGTTTTATGTTCTTATGTACGTCCCACATTAATTATCATAGATATTTTTTTCACAAAATTTCATGATAGCACCACAATTCAAAATTCAATAATCTATCTAAATTTGTTTATTTCTATACGTTAGGATCTAATGATACATTATGCAAACTTGGTAGACGACGAATTTCCCGAAAGCTTGCGAAAACAAAATAAAAAAAGTTGAGGAAATTGGCTGAATGAAATTTATGATTGTTTTTATCCCGCTTCATTTGGCTATTTCAGGGGCTCCCATTAACGGGAGCAATTACCAGTTTTTCACTTATTAAGCAAAAAAACTTTGGTGACGATAAAGAGTGTTTCATTGATATCCCGTGAAAGCGGGGACCATCGCCGGCGGGTTTATTGGGAGAGCTCCAACTCGGCTGTTTGGCGAGGCGCTTCTAAGGTGATGCGTCGAATTTTCAGAGTGTTTGTCAAACATCCTTGCAGATGTGTATAATGCAACGCGCTTGTGTCCTGCACCAGTAAACGCAAACAGCCCTGTTTACAGGCACTGCGTTACATTTGCGTGCGCCTTAAAACCCGGGGCACGTCGAAGTGACCTGTCAACCTTAAGCATTCATCGAGCAGCACGTAGTGAAGAAAAAAACGAAAATCGGAAAATTCGTTCTTTTTAATATTGATTTTTTTAAAAGAAGTTTGGAAATATCTGTAATTTCTTGATTTTTTACTGTTTCTGTTGATGGTGTATTAAACTATGATCCTCCTAGTCAAATTATTTTTTATTGTGTTAAAAACCTATTTAGTTTATTTTGATAAATTTTTAGTTCCGTTAAACAAAATTTTTTTTGAATGTAAAATGTTTTTAGTTTTGACAACTCATTCAAGTTAGCAAAAACGTAAGTTTTTTTTTACTGAAACAAATTCACATGATGATATAAACTGTTTATTGCAAACATAAACAATTGCATTTTTTAGTTCCTTCTTGACGCCAAAAAATTCAAAATTCATCACTAAACAATACGAAAAATTGTTCCCAATATACATAAATGTTTTTTTCACTTAATATACTATAATTATGAATAATCAATCAGAGAGCAATCAAATAATGCAGGTTTTTTTTGCAGTACTCTGAATAAAGTTATAAATAAAACTTTTTTTAGCACACATTGATCATGCATAAGTTAAAGCAATCATGTCAAACAAACCATATGCATATTTACATTTTGATCTCAAAAAACACAATCGTGTCATTAACAACCTCAGTTATTAAATACATGTGCTCTAAATACTGACAACAATTTTACAATCCTTTTTTTCAGAAATTATTTCAACTTTGAAATGGAAAAAACATGTTCTTGGTTACCAGTTACATATTTTGTGCAAATATTGTAAAACTTAAAAAACCTGACTTTTTAGGAATATGAGTCGAAAATAATATCATAAGTCTATTTTGTAGTTGTATCCTTAAAAATTTTGCAAAAGTAAAACTTTTGCATGGAAATGTAAATTTTTTTAATATCAGCTGCTACAATTGTGAAAGCACTTGCTAAATTTTGTAACAAAACACTAAATATTCGACTCTTGTCCTCAATCGTATTTTTTTCTGCAATAACCATTCTATACAATGATATTCATTTTATCATCACTAAAAATTTTTTTCAGCTGGTGACTGAATTAAGCAACAAACATTATTCCTCCAACTGATCATAAAACGTCAAAAGTTGATTTATTGCTCTTCACACTATGTTATTTAAAGTTACATATTTCGCGCTTTATTATTATTATTTCAACGCTTCCATTGACTCGGTTTGTTATGAGATTCCTTTTTATCCCATAATGCGTCTACAATCCTGGCGAAGGAGTTTTTGCTTAAGCTCTGCGGATAAGCCGACTTATGCAAATGTGATTTTCGAAACCTCAAAGATTACTGGCACAATTAGGTCATCGCGCTGCTCATTCTAAAAACATGCAGAGATTCAGCCCTTAGGTTCGCGTTAATTGCAGATTCGTTTAATCTAATTAAATTTTCACAACTGTGTATGTCTTATCATAATTATTGATTTGTATGTTGATGTTCATACAACAAATAGGATCACAAGCAAACAATTAATTTTCAGGTGTCACAAATTCGTATGACGTCGATTTTTTTGGACTTTTTATCAATAATAGTTTTACATTGTACAGAAAATAAGTATTGAGACAAATATTTTTCTTTATAAAAATCGTGGAAACAGAAGTAAAGCGTCAATGGAACTTTGATTGAGGAAATAAATTATTGATCATCCATTGTGCAGAATATTTTATGAAATTCAGCTTGCCGAATAAATAGCTCGTATAAACGGCGAGAAATCAAAGTTGACCTGAATCTGAAACATCTGTCGTTAATTACTGGAGCTTTCATTTTATATTAAATCCCGGCACCAGGTGTATTTTTTTGATTGGGCGTGAAATATTGTTCGAGAACGGTGGAAATCGAAGAGTTTTAACATATTTTTTGCAACTAATAAATACTGAGAAGGATTATAATATAACTGTGGCGTGCAGAAACAAAATTTTGAGCTTGTATGCTGTATTAGTTGAAGACGTTTGCGTCATTCAGATTTGGGAACAATATGTTAATCCTTTCTCTTTTAAAAAAAAGTGTATACGTCTCTGGATATACGATTCTGCTGACTCGAATTCGTTGGTCTAAACTAAATATATTTTATATAAAAAAAAATTTATTTAAGTAAACCAAATCGGTTTTTCAGTGCATCATCAAACATCACTCATTAGGTATAAAGTAGTGCATTCAGAAACCAAAAGCAGAAAACTGAAATTGAATAGTAACCCCGAATGTACTGCGTCTATAAATCGTAGCTTAAAAAAATTTTTATCCCACGTTGTGTGCCAAGTTTTGAAATATCTACCTCAGAAATCATTCGCGCCGGCGGGTATGAGCCACGGCTTACTTAGCAAGGACGAGAACAGCGTTTACACTCTCGACTAGTGCGACCCTTTCGTGGTGTCTGGATTTCAAGACCCTTCGTATTTCACTTGGTCCCTGCACTTTCTTCGATTTTCCCTGAGCGTTTTTCTCTCTTTTTTCCACTCTTTTGCTCTCGTGCATGCATTATACATGTATGCATTGCCGTCGAACCCTCTCACGAAGATCCGTCTGTGTGGCCCAACCTCCGAGAGACGCTCAAATTCTCTCCGATTCTCCTCTCTTTTCGGCCATTCACGAACTAAACAAGTAAATACTTGGTTCGAACATTTGCGGATTTACACGTTAACGCTGTTCTCGTGCACCGACGGAAAGTTCCGTCTAGTTGATATTACAAGGAAACAAGTAGCCTAAGCAGCTTGAATTTGATGTCACTTTTCGAAACTGGCCTTTTTAGACTCCAAGTAGGCATTTAACCCGTATAAGTCTCTTGAAATTAAAAAAGTTCTTAAGTATTACTTTGACACGTGCCTTCGAAACAAGCTAAGTTCACACAAAAACACAAAATAAATTAATATTTTTCGTCATTAAAATTATTTTTCATCTTTTTTTTTCGTGTGGAATTTGATACAGGCTGACAAAACAAGCTAAATTTACAGCAAAAAAAACAATAAAATTAGAATACACAGGTATTGGATTAAATTAAACAAATAGAATGATTTCATGATGAACTGAGTATAAAAAAAAAATTAAAGTTATTGACGGTGGAAAAAAAATTTTTTCAGTTACATATCTTACACATTACTATTTTTAAAAATTATAAAAACAATTTTATATTGATGATAATAAACAAATAATTTTAAGCAAAAAACAACCTTATGGTATTATATTGAATCATTATTGAACTATAAATAAACTGCAGTACCAATTTTTTCTATTTACTTCCTGATTTACTTTTTCTGTATTAGTTTTATTATTCTGTAACGTACTGATTTTTTTAAGAAGCTAATAATAATGATGTATATCAAAATATTACGTATTGTAATTATGAAAAAATATATTCTTAATTTTCAGAAACACCAATTACACAAACCAAATTTTAAAAAATTGTGAAATATTTTTTAAGGAATTATAATAAATCTTGTATGTGATTTTTTTCTTTAAAATTCGTTATTAACACATAACAAAAAAGTGAGGAAGAAAGCAATAATTTTTTCAATTTTTGACCTTCAAATTAGGTTGGTCCATATTTTACTAAATGAATTGTCGATGGAACCGAACATTTCTTTTCGTGTATAATTGCATCTATCAATTTATCGAAAAACCAGCAATTTTCATTCATGTTGGATAATTTTACACAATGTTAAATATACTGAAAAATTAAGAAAATATTGGAAGTCTATTATTTCGTATACAAAAAAACCAATTTGGTTCAATTAAACGAATTTTCAGTACAGAGAAACAATTTTTTTTGACAAACATATTTTTAGCTTAGACACCCAAATTCAATTCAGCGTATACATAAATTTTTTTGACTAAATCAAAATTTGTTTCACTGTTATAAGATTTGTACTGTATAGAAAAAAATTGAAACAACGATTTATTGAAATAAACTGATTAATAAAATAAACAAAGAATGTTAATTTTTTTGCAGTAATTTACATTAGATATTTAAAAAATTTATTTACATTTAAAGAAACATTGATATTTCTTTTCTGAGAAATTTCATTTTAGTCCCAACCTATAATGGTTCATGAATAAATTCATAAATAATTAAATTATTCTCCTTTGATGATTCTCTAAAACATTTTCAATATTATATGTATTAGAGTGTTAGTTATTTTAGCGATGTCGGAATTTTTTCCTTCCCCGCCTCTGAAAACTTTTCAAATAAATAAAAAAAATTTATTCTAAAATTTAAAGGCCATCGGTTCATACTAACACGTGTCTCAAAGCCGTTGAAATTTTCAATCTAAATAACACGTGTTTTCAGCCAACTTCACGTGAAAATTTATAACTTTTTTTCTGGTCAAAATAGATTCATAAAACTTGGTAGATTTGTAGATCATAATATGGGTACCAAAACTCTATTTTTGCAGAGTTCTTGAAACATACCATCATACAGTTCGAGCCCCTCAAAGTTCACATTTTTTGTTTTCCCTGCTGAGGGCTATGTGAATTCATATTTCATTTTTTGCCAAGCACATTTCTGCATATTTTGAGTTATGTAAAGCGCTTCTTAAAAAATCGTCATCTCATGTCTATTGTACTTCAGATATTACGAACGTTATTATGGAGGCAATTTTCTCCAAGAAAATTCAGTTTTCTCCAATCCGGGACCAAGGAAAGCGCTGACTTTTTACAAAGTCAATCTTTGACTTACTGTTATCGTAATTCAGCAATAAAATTTGCGATCAAGATAATCGCAACGTGGACCTCATGATAAAGCGGTACTTAAATGTCTCATCATTTTCTGCATTAATAAACTTTTACTTATCTTAAATATTCAATAATGCACTGAACAATTGCTGAAAACAAACATTATCATGAAATGTCATAGCCATTTTAATCATCACAAATTCAAAACTGTCTTTCTTTTTACTATTATATTTCTGTATATTTAAGTATCCAATTTTTTATCTCGTAGAATTTCGATATTTGATTGAAGGACTTTGCCGTTATAGGTTTGTTTTTTGCAATGTCTATTCGAGTTCTATAAGAGTTATTAACAAAATGTATACATGTATTTAACTGTCATGTGTTTGGTACTGACTTGTTTTATTTTTTAGTGCTACTCAACATACCAGAATCCTACCTGATGTGCGTTATTGTGCTAATACAGTCGTCTCTATAGTTTTTTTTTAATATGTTGTGCTCGAATTTATTTCTGTTGTGATAAAAAGCGAAAAATTTTACATTTTCATAAGAATTACTCAAAATACGCAAAAATGTGTTTGGCAAAAAATGAAATATGAGTTTACATGGCCCCCGGCAGGAAAAACCAAAAATGTGAACTTTGAGGGGCTCGAACTGTATGATGGTATGTTTAAAAAATTCTGCAAAAATAGGGTGACCTACAAATCTACCAAGTTTCATGAATCTATGTTGACCAGAAAAAAAGTTATGAATTTTCACGTGAAGTTGGCTGAAAACACGTGTTATTTACATTTCAAATTTCAACGACTTTGGGGACGTATTAGTATGAACCGATCACCTTCAAAATTTAGAATACATTTTTTTTATTTATTGGAAAATTAGTCAGAGGAAAAAAGTAGTCAGATGGAAAAAATTCCGACATCGCTAAAATAACGGACACCCTAATATGTATATACTTAAATTCTGAATTCTTTTAATAAAATTAATCCATTAATTATTCGATGATTCCATTACTATATTCTTTATTTTTTTATCTCGGAATTCCCTTTATTAACAGAGTATATGAACATTTTTCTGTACTAATTGGAGTTGTATGTATAATGATTTAAACTGGGTAAACTTTCCATAATGATGTGTTTAAAATAATTAAAATCACTATGAAACTAGTCGTTCATTATTCATAATCATCTCAAAGATTTTTTAAAAATTTATTTTTATCAACTATAAGAGTAGTATGAAATAATCAAAATTTTTGATAATGTGTTTAACAAAGCTTAGAACACTAGGAAACTACTCATTGATTGATTATTTATTAATTCCAACAATATCATTGGAATTTTTTTTATGAGGTATCAAATCAAAGGAAGCATTAACCTACGTTCATTTGAACAAAAAAGAAAATTTATAATTAATTTCGTGTAGTCGTGTGCAAATTCAATTCTCATTTTTTCCCATGTTCGTCAAAAAATCGTCATCCTACTTTCAACATGAACTGTTTCCTAGTACGATATTTTCATATTCTAGAAATGTTTAAATTTATTCATAACGCTTCACATGTTGCAAATTGCTACATATTATAACATCAAGTTCTGTATTTTGGTTCTGGGAAATCGAGCAAATTACGACAAGCACTTTTTTTGTACGTGTCAATTGCATGTGGCTACTTTTGAAGTCTTCTGTCACGAAATTTCATGTTCTGGTCGAGGAAAATAGAATTCGCGTGAATGCGAATGCAAAACGAGCGTAAAGTTGGCCGCATGAGGGAACAGAGATCGCGAGTTTGCGTTATAGAGCGCAAAAATGACAGCCTGAGGTCGAAGGTCGAGAGTGTCACAGCAGGAAAACCCATAAGCGTAACTCAAAATGATCTTGAATGATTATCAAATTATAATGATAAATTATTATATCATTTTTGCAACTCAATTAATGTGTAACGAGACAATCGTTTTGGATGATAAGAAATCGAGGAATTTCTTCAGCTCAAATACGTATAAAATTTTCTTATTTGTGCTATTGGTTTCATTCTAAAGCTTTTTTTAGCTTTAATTTAATTTAAAATTCGTAAGGTATTTTTTTTACAATACGTATACTCGTATTTACTTGATCTTTGAATTCTCCAAAATACATTGTATATAATACGATGTTAATAAATAATAACGAAATAAAGAAAACATCAACGAAAAATATTATTTCATATACATTTACCACACTTAAACCTTACTTTTCCACATTTTAGATTTCAAAGTTTTTGTAAAACCGACACTATTATTGTCGTTTGCATAATTTACATGTGTTACGAAGCCAAAAACAAGTTTCTCGGTTTATTTCACACAAACGTGCCCACAAAACACGAGAATAAACCCCAGTTTTGAAAATGATATTCCAAACTCGTGGGTTGACAGAGAAAAAGCCATAGTTTGTTGAAATTTAACGAGCGCACGTAGCACGCATACATAATTACGGCCTTTTGTAATGTGAAAAAGTCTGGTTGGTTTTGGGGTACGACGTAAAAAAAAGATAGCGCTAACATTTTGCCACGCTTATAATAATTCCTTCAAATTTTGAGGTAAAAAAAAACCGAGATCGAAAGATAATCTATGTAGAGATCCGCGATAAACATCGTGCCTTGAGGGCGTAATCGAGAAAAGTGACGTTGTAATCGATTTCTGATATGATCTATACGACGTATCTAGCAATAGATGATTTTGATGTTTTTTCATGAAGTGAATTTTTGGAAAATTTTCGTTTTTCATTATTTTTTTCAATGGAAAATTAGGAAGAAGCAGATTTTGAATTATAAAAGAAAAAAAATATCTAAGACTTTCGATTTTCGTTTAGCCTAGTATAAAATATTATTTGAATAAAAGAAGGGGAAAGAGGGATTTTGTCATTGTAATCACGTGTAACAAGGAGTGTAACAAAGATGTTTGTAAAAAAATCGTAAAAAAGTGTTACATATCCTCTAGAAGGTTCCTTATCTAAATCTCGAGACAACTCTTGTTCTGTTTCTAGCTAAGTTAAAGAAACATTCGACCCGACTACCAAATGTCAAGCCTAATGTACGACGACGCTTGTATAATGCCGTCTGATTAAAGTAGAAGAATGCAAATTTCGCTGTTTGACACGAATAGACCAAACTCGCCACCTGCCTTTTTTTGGTCTCTATAAACGTCGACATTTTTCACGTTCATTCCTTTTTTTCATGTCGACCTGGTTTGGACAAAAATAAAATATTGCTTGCTTAAAAAAAATGCTGAGTGAATTAAATTAGCTGAATCGATGTTTTTTTGTGAGAATAGACTGTTTCATTAATTTCAGTAAACTACGATCGATTGCTAGGTTTTGAATAAATTCATTCGACATGTGTTTTTATTTGTTGAGTTTTTATTTGCTGTTCATGAAAGTTCAGTATAAAATAGTTCAAATGATTATTTGAAAATCACTCCATTTTAATATTCGATTTTTCCCAAAAGCAACGAATTATTGACATTATTCATAATGATATGTTTAAAAAAGCGAGAAACACTACGAAAGTATTAAATAATTATTTATATTTGTTCGAACGGTATTATTAGAATTTTTTTAATTTACTTTCAGAATTGTGTAAAATCATCAAAATTATAAACTTTGTACAATATTTTATTGTTCTTGATTATTTTATACCAATTCAATAGTTAATAAAAAATAATTCTGATTCATTGATAAATTACATTTTTTCCAATTTTTATCATTGGAATTATTCTTTTATGAGCTAAAAAAATAGTGTCAAATCATCAAAAACAACAAAACATTCTACAAAGTTTATAATTTTAATGATTTTACATCACTCTATTAGATAATAATAAAAGAGTTTCGAAAATTTCGTTGGAATCAACATTTATTTTCAATGTCAAGTTTCATAGTGTTTCTAATCAGAAAAGAATGCCTAGTTTGAATTATCATAGATCTTCAAACTCATTCGAAAAAATAAAATTTAAAGGCACCTTGAGCAATTCAAATTTCAAATGCTTTTCATTTTGAATATTCTTGATCGGACAGCTGTGACTGTGATATTTTAGAAAAACCAACCGCTACTAATTTCGCGTTACATCGATTCAGAGTATCTAATGATGCCCGTGACGAGTGTACTTTATAAGAGCGGTTCTCTCACAGCAGGCGACACTTTCGCCACATGGGATGGAGGCATGAAATTTAGAAAAGCTGGTTTCACTGAACCGCAATTTAGGTTTTATGGTCATACGGTATTACAGATTTACAGCAAAATGATGCGATTCGAAAGCAAAGTTTCGTTTTTCTTTCAAAAGAAAGATGAACTCTGATTTCCAAGTAAAGATAGTTTCGAACTATTTTCTTTTTATAGATTTAGTGCCGTGAAACAGTTTTCGAATAGCATTCTTGTAAAAGTGAAAAATATCAAGTGTGAAAAATTTTCAGACATAAGCATTTATTTTAACTTTTGATATTGTTTTCACAATTTATTTCAAAATAAAATACTTCCTTACCTTTAACAAATATATTTAAGTTTTTTGGATATTAAGTAAGAAATTTTATGTTGATTTTTTTAAAACTTAAAAATGAATTACGTCGTTTCATTGGGTTTTGTATGCATTCAATTTTTTTCATGAATGCTTACGACTATCTGCAGTTGGACGGAATATTTTTTTCGGTTTAGGATTCCTGGGCCCCCTAAAAAATACGGGCCAGGGGGTATTAAATTTCTACTAACTCTCCTCTATGCTGCATGGTCTTGTTCGGCTTTCGCGGAAACTTGCTGACGATCGTAAAAATAGTACGTTGTCCTACAAAATGAAAAATCGATGAATATAATTTAGATAAATTCCGGAAAAATGAAGAAATGTTTTGGTCTAGCAACTGAGTCATTTAATTATATGTGGATTAAAAAAAGTTTTGGATATGTCAACTGTAGATTTCGCCAAGAAAATATTTTAATGGTTGTCTAAATGAAATCTGAAGTTTTCATAGTTAAAAATGTAATAGGTCTTATTTTACTAAATGAATTGTTGCTCAAACTAAACTTTTTTATATGAAGGTCTACACTTATTCAGGTTTAGGTAACACATTCGCTAAAAAAGCTAAACCTACACTAGTAAGTTAATTGAAACTGTATAAACTTCATGAGAAATCTGATCAGTCTTTCAGAATTTAGCATAATGTTTAAATTCTTTCCAAATTCATAAGTAAAAATTATCTCAGATCTGCTATAACTAAAATATAGAGAGTAAGAGAAGTAATTTTAATTTCTGAAGATAAACGATGTGAAGAATTTTACATCTCACTCAATCAAAATAACAATAATTACTGGTATGAGAATTTTTTTCTGAAACAAAATTCATTTTCTAAATTTCTGGCTAGAATATTATAAAAACTAAAAACATGAAAAGTGTTTTAATTCAGTAATAAATAACCAAGATCTTCTAAATTCAACAAACTCTGAAGGAATACCTACTAAAGTAAATAGAATTCTATGAAAGAACTGTTTTCTGAAAAATCAGAACAAATTCCTACCCTCTGCAAAACTTTGAATTCTAGAGCATCGAATTCTGAAAAGTATTTACACCAATGTATAAAAATTAAATCAATAAAAAAAACTAGAAAATGATACAAAATATCAGAGACAAAAAGAACACGAAAATTAAATAAGTTGTGGAAAACAGACTAAAAATTTATGTAGATGAATTATTTTTCACACTAATCTAGAAAATTACTGAAAATCGATCGAAATTCGAATTCTGGAGCTACGAATGTTAAAAATCTGTCCACAAATTCACAAAAATACTAAAAATGGAAAAAAATATAAAAATTCTAGAAAAATACATAAATACTAAGAAAGTGCGAGAAATACTAGAAATTTTCTATAACATACAAAAAAAATGTAAAGAAAATTTTCTCAAAAATTTATGAACCTTTTTATGCCAAGATATAACTATAGAAATCCATATAAAAAATTATTCAAATACCAGAAAATTCTATATATTGTATAAATACTTATAATTACAAAAAAATTAAGCAATAAAAACCTAGGTAAACAATATTGTTCTATAAAAAATCAAAGAAAATAACACAAATCGTATGAATTTTTAATACTTTAGCATCAAATTCTAGAAAGTTATCAAGTGATCATAGGAATACTACAAATCTATAAAAATACCAGAAAACACAATAAAGTTATATAAACAACATACAACATAAAATCAACAATATTAATCAAAATTGAACATCAGTATTAGAATTATCATATTATTATTACAATTATAAGAATGATGTAAATAAATGAATTTTTATAATATGATTATAATAATCAATATTATTCACTATAATATCATTCTAATAGTTAATTATTATTGTTATTGGATATTATTGTATAAATCATAATAAATTAGGTAATAAAAATTCAAATAAATAATTTAAATGAATGCTAAAAATGACATAAATTCGAAATTGCATGATTTGAAAAAATTTGAAACCGCCTAAAATTTCGTCTCAAGTCCAAACCCAAAATCATATAATCCCAACGCCTATTTCCGTGAAACCCCATCTCACCCGAAACCCCCTATTGTTTACCAACATGCAAAAGAAAAAACTCCAGTGACCCGTCCCGAAAAGCGTTATACATTTCCTCGCTCATTGTACCGTCGCGTTGCAATATCCATAACCGCTCTCTTTTCGCACACATTCCCCCCTATTTCCCCCTCCAACGCGGCGAGCGTCAACACCCTCGGAACCGAGTCCACACGTCCACTTTCCCCGAGTCAAAGAAGTTACCGCAGCCCCGCGATCAGACGCACGCAGCCACACACGCCGAAGCCGCCCCCGTGTGCGTGAACCCCTTCCTCCCACCACGGCCACCCGGCGGCTACACCCGTCGGCCGGCTCGGGTGGAGTGGAGCCGGTGGAGGGGCGGTTGAGGCAGCGCCGCGGGAGTGGGGGCTCGCAGCTCGAGGCCTCAAACGTGGAGCGACGTGACGCAACAGTGTGTCGCGCGTCGTCGCGGGGTTCAGTTTTTTGTGTTGTTTTGTGTTCACCCCTTGCTTTACAGTTCGCGATGCCCGCGGCGCGGATTTCAGTGATTACCGCCGCGACGTGAAACACGAATTCGTAAGGTGAACGTTAAGGCTCGGATATAGTGCTTGCTGTGTTATGCCGGGATTATTATCTGGGCGAAAAAGTGGAATTTTGTGGATCTTTGGTGCCAAAGTCGAGAGGAATATGCGGCGTTCATAGCCGGCAAACTGTCGCCCGAATTTTTGAGGTAGGATTTTGAAGGTGTTTTTGGGTTGTTTGGGAATGGCTGGAATGAGCGGTAGGAAATTGGGAAGATTTTTCGTATTTTTGGTTTGTCAACGTTTTGGTTAGTATGAAGTATCCATTTGCAAGACTGAAATATCACTGAAATTACACAAATAGATAGAACTATCGAAAAAACGCGAGATTTTTCGTACCTTAATTACAAGACCTTTATAGGATTAGTTTGTAATAGATTGAAACTGAACGCAGTGAAAAATAAGATTGTTGCAAGTCAAAGTGTAAAAATGAGGAAGTTTTACAAAAATAATACACGGAAAAAACAATATGGTTATCACAACCTCATAAATAGTAACATTTGCCCCAACTATTTTCATGGTCAAGACAACCTCATTTGCGGTTTGTGCA
>JAPYZL010035037.1:0-15852 GCA_030522825.1 Platygaster orseoliae | reverse complement strand
CATAAAAACCGACATAGAACATGAAACGTTTCTTTGGGCACTTTTTACGTATATTGAAATGTTTTATACTCATTTTCAGAGTTTTTTTCGAAATCGTCGAAGATCTATTCGACTAGCTGCTCCTTACATGAGATGACGCTCTCGTACGGAGAGATACTTGAAAAAAAAAAAATTTTTTTTTTTTTTTAATTCGAATACATTTTCTTAAAAAGTGTTAAATACAATGAAGCTCTCCAATTTTCATGCAACTTGAATGAAAAATCAAGAAGTTATCCATTTTTTTTTCCAGTGCTATTTTTGCGCCGCGGAGCTGCAAAAATACTGAAATCGCTGGTAGCGACCTCTAAATATTTTTTGATTTCAACTTTTTTGGTCTTCATTTCTTAGTTACGAAATAACTTTGATAATTTAGGCCAGTGCCGGTTCAAATTCAAAAAAGTGTTTTTTTGAATCACCCTAATGTGCGCGCGATTCTACAGCAAGATCAAAATGATCCACAGGAAAAAAAAAAAAGTATTTGCTGCATCAGCAAACAGATGTGCTGTCTCAACACAACTTGACATAACAAATTTTTTTTGCAGCAGTAGCTTAATTTTTCTTGCCTCAATAAATCTTGTTTGCTTTCAAAGCAAAATTACTATGCAATGGAATTTTATCCATAATGATTGTGCTCTGGTAGCAAAAAAGATTCGTTAAGCCAACATGAAAGTAAGCTACTGCTGCAAGAAAAAATTTATGCCAAGTTGTGTTGAAACAGCACATCTTTTTGCCGATACAGCAAATCTTTTTTTTCCATGCAGAAGTTCAGACCTTCAATACTGTCAGAAGTGCAGTTGTTCCCAAAAATTTCTTTTCTTTTGCATTAAATCTTATCTTCTGAACATGGAGGAAAATCATCATGATTGAATGCTTCTTGGAAAAATTATAGAGTTTCAGGAAAATAGCACACGCAAGTAACTACGAGAATGTTATTTCGATTTAAAAACTTGTAGTTTTCAAACAACGATTTTCAGCTAAAATAAAGACTCAAATAGTCTGATTTAAATAAATAAGGGAGGAAAATTTATAAAATGTCAAAATATTTCCGTTTACAACTTTCCCGATTGTCGGAACTGGTCGGCACGATAATCTAAAAAATTACGAAAATTAATTGAGATTCGAGAGTTTTTTTATTCCGAAAGAAATTCTAATTGATTGATTTTCTCGAAAAGTTATCTTCATTAAACAATATTTTCGTTATAACTCTAGAATTTCGAGAAAAGAAAATATATACAAACAACTACAAAAATTGCACTCTGAGTTCAAAAAATGTATCTCAGTGCTTAAACGTTTATATATATATGAACATTTATCCCTCACAGCACGAAAGTACCAGGGGTGTCCTAAAGTCCCGGGGACGTCCCAGGGACGTCCCCGGGACCATGTGTGCTGTTAGGGATGGTATCAGAGGCTACTAAGTATTACACTTGGCGATTGAAAGAGATATTTTTCCAGCTCAAAAGAAGAGCACTTTTTTGCAATAAAATTTGGATGAAAATGTTTTATAGTTAATAAACTTTTGACGACAGTCACTCGTAAAGTAAAATCTTGATAATATGTTATGACCTGTTAACAATATTGAAAGTTTCAACAGTAATATGAATGGTACAATTTTGACAGTCGTACATTTATTTGATGGAATATAATAATAACAAAATCTAAAATTTATTCTGAATACAGAAAAATCAGCGTTTTCCTTATGAGATTCAAATTTCTATAATATATTCTATAATATATATTAATATTCAGTGGTGTAGTAACGTAGTTTCTGAAAAAAAGGTCACCAATTTCAACAATCCGTGCCTGATACCCCCTGAAAATTTTTCAACTACGCCACTGTAAGTATTTGAATCTGGCGGAATTTCACCAGCGCCTCTAGCGGAAACATTTTTTCCTCTCTAATGGCAAGTTGGCAACACTACTTCGATCCGACGACAGCCTGACACTTCCGAATGCTTCCCCGAAGAATACGAATTGACACGAACAGACACGAATTGATACGAATGTGGTGAATTGTTGTCATTGTTGTTTTCAGTTGTTTTGCTCAAGTTTAACCTCGCCAATAATTTTTTTAACAAGCAATGGCGTCTAGGACGACTATGGAAAACGCTGTGAATGAACGCCGTTTACGGCCAATATACGGTAAAATAACCCTGTGCTGGATTTTCTGTTTTGCGATATTCCGTTAATTAAAAAAACGCGATTTTTGCCGGTTAAGAGGTTATGTAACCTTTCTTACGTTTTTAACGTTTTTAAGGAAGAGAAAAGATCTTAATTTTGTATTAAAGTAAATTTGGATCTTTTTATTTCTTGTATTTTATTTTAACATGTTTTTCATTCATCACAGAATATTTTTTTTTTCTTTCATACATGTTCTCGGACATGTTTGTTTTCAAAAATATTGTCTGTATTTTTTATTTGGATGTAACATCGATTTTTGTCCTAATAGTATTTTATTTATTATATATTTTATTTCAATCCAGTCCATTGAATATTCACTGTTTTTCTTGTAGTGCCAATTTTTAAAAATAAATTTTTGTTTTAAATAAATATATTCGGTGCTGTTAAAAAAATTATTTATGATCATTTATATTTATGAAAATCTATTTGGTATTATTGTTTAAATGTTTTATTATTTATTCATAAAAGAACAAAATGAAATATACTAGCAGGTATGTCTATTATCTATTTCTGTATTCAAGACTTCTTTTATTGAACATTATCCAAATTCATACGTTTTTTTATTAAGTATATGTATAACTTATCATTTATTCAACTCAAAATCTATACATTTGATATTTTCGATTGTGTCAAGTTTATTATATTTCAGTTATCGAAGACTATATCGAAAAACTATTTTATACTGGGTATTGTACGAAACAAAACGTTTCCTGAAAATTAATATTTATCTACAAAAACAATTTTTTTTTGTTCCGAGTTGACATTTCATTGATAATTTTTATAATACTTTCATTAAAGAAATCCAACCTGCCAAATTTACAATAACTTGTAAACTTGTATTACATCACACAGAAAAATAAATGTTCAAAAATAGTAAAAAAAACATTACTTACAAATGTTTCTGATATTTTGAGTGATCTATGAGTTAAACATTTTAAAATATAACTTTTTTTGCCTGACTTTACCTTCATGAATGGATTAAATTTCTCATTTTTGAAATTGAAACAATTATGCAAAAATATTTTTCATATTTGAATGTCATTATCCTTTCCAAATTGGCATTTGAATATTAAGGGGGGAACACCATATAAATATCCCAAAATCATATGTTAAGTTCGCGCTTGGATTAAAGGAAAAGTATAAATGTTGAAGAGCTGAAATTCAACATGAATAAAGTTTATTAATTATACAATAATAATAAAATAATGGTTTTGCAAACATCATTAACTGTTCGTGAATATTCACATTTTCCCACGATCCATGTTTAAAAATGGCAGAAAAGATAGCGAGAGATTGACTTGATCCATTATCATAATTTTTTTTTTAATTGTAGCTAATTAAATTATCTAGAGAGTGACATTCTCCGTTTTTCAAAAAAAAAATTTTTTTTTATGTTATTGCACAAAAATTGTTGAAAAAAACTCATTTTTTTGGATTTTATACCATAGTTTGCGAAAAAATTTTTTTTTAACAAACGGAGAATGTCACTCCCTATATAATTTAATTAGCTACAATTAAAAAAAAAAATTATGAAAATCGATCAAGTCAATCTCTCGCTATCTTTCCCGCCGTTTTTAAACATGGATTGTGAGAAAATGTGAAATAAACTTTATTCATGTTGAATTTCAGCTCTTTAACATTTATACTTTTCCTTTAATCCAAGCGCGAACTTAACATACGATTTTGGGATATTTACACGGTAATCCCCCCTTAAAGTCATCCAAGAAAAACTTTATAAATAAGCGATTCTGATGTTTTTTTTATTATCTTTTCTGTTCAATATGATATATTTTTTTCTGATAGTAGCAAAACTTCATATAAGTATCCTGAAGCTGCAAAAGTTCACAATGGTTTGTTGCAGTGAACCAAAAAATGAAAGATGTTACTTTAGCAGAAAAATATACCTTAATTTATATTGTTTATCTTATTCCACTTATATGAAAATTCAATATTTAGAATTTTACAAATGAAAATAATTATTTTAAAATATTATCCATGTTTTGAGTCATTGGTTTTTACAAATTGACAAATAAGTATTAAAATACTATAAGAAAAAAACTATGCAAATACACAATTCTTGATTTTTTATTTCAAATTTTGTAAAAATTATAATGAAATTGATTAAAAACAAATAACAATTACACGAATTATAGTTATTATTGGAATAATAACATGTACAATGACAGTTATAACAATTATTTCAATAGTAAAATCATAATTACAATCAAATAATACTTATTACAACTATGCAAGTTTTAATTTTTATTCACTGTACACATATTCGAAAGTAATGAAATTAATAATTTTCCTATGACATTCATTATTCAAAGTTTTTGGTCTAGACGGGACAGACCTTTTAACACAGTGGTTCAACATACCTATACACAACACTTCATTTCAATGAAACATATGCCTAAATGAGCGGTTGAGAGCAAAAAACAAACTAGTAAGAGACACATAGAGTGACAACTCCATGTTTTCTGTCTTTTGCTCTCAACCGCACAAATAGACTTTCAGAATTCACGTTAAAAAATTTTATTTAGAAAATGTTTTTTTAGCTGCTTTCAGTAAATTTAATACACAATTACAAATATTACTGATTAGTAAAAACAACTTTTGCACAACTAAATTTGTTATGAAGCAAAAAAAAATCTTCAATTATTTTCTAAAAATTATAGTCGAGAAACACTTAAAATGATGTTTTGAAGAAAAACTTGTGGAATAAAAAATCTGGTCCTAGATTCTCTGGATTTTGGAAACAATAAGAAAGCGCTTCAAGAAGCTGACAAAGTTTTGAAAAAACAGCCTGGCAATCAATGTGCGCGAGTTTTGAAAGCTCTGGCCTTGTTGCGATTGGGGAAAGACAATGAGTGCCAAGCGCTCATGGAAAAAGTGCGAGAAGAAGTTCCCTGTGATGATTCCACTTTACAAGCGATGACGATTTGTTACAGAGAAATTCACCAGCGTAAGATTTTTAAAATGAATTACATGAAATTAATTAGACTGACCATAAAACTGATTTATTTTAACAAATCTTGCATTTTTTTACAAATTATTCAAATATTTTTCTTAATGAAAAAAAAAAATTTTTTCTCTAATCCTGGTGATCATACATTTTTGCCATTTTCAGCGGAAAAAATCAGCGAATTATATGAAGCTGCCGCAAAAGCAAATCCGTACAATGAAGAACTTTTGACGCATTTGTTCATGTCATATGTAAGACTTGGTGATTTTAAAAAACAACAACATGCTGCCATGAATTTGTATAAATTAATACCAAAAAACCCGTATTATTTTTGGGCCGTCATGAGCGTTGTCATGCAGGCTATAGAAGCTGATGAAAAATTGGCTAAACAAGTTATTTTGCCACTTGCAGAACGAATGGTAATTAAACATATTTTTTATGCGTTAAAAAAATGAATATTATTTTTCGTTTAATATGTGTTCACTGTCTTCATTCAATATACCTTTGTGTATTCAACATCTTTGGAATGAAAGAAAAAATTCTTAGAGTAAATTTGTTTATGTCGAACAAGTTCAATTTTTTTTTAGATATTAATTGTCACAGCTTTGTTAAAAATCCTCGTTTTTTTAAAAGATACCTTAAATATTTTTTCGAAGATATTTTTAACAACTTGTTTTAAGACATTGTCAAGCTGTTTTTGAAATAGTTATCCCATGATTATGGGCTAGCAATTGATAGCAGTAGATAATATTTTTAATAATAACTGCGTGCCATAGATTTCTTTTTTTTTACTTGATGTAAAGTTAATCACATCACTGTTAATTTTTATTACCTTAAAAATATTGTTCAAAATTGAAGGTTGAAATTTCGTTTATCCTAAGGTATTGAAACTGGTAAAAGAAGGAAAAATAGAAGCGGAGCAAGAGGTGCAATTGTACTTGATGATTTTGGAGCGAGAAGAAAAATATGAAGAAATGCTTGAAGTTTTATCAGGGCCTTTGTCGAATTACTTGTCGGCAGTATCAGAAAATAAGGCTCGACTTTTGCTCAAACTTGGACGATTTTTGGAAGCTGTGGATGCATACAAAAATCTCATTGATGAAAAGTTAGTTTTCGTTTATCGAATCCATATCATAGATAAATCTTAATGTTCATAATATCATAAATTGTATAATGATATATTTTTGTGGCTATTCTTTAATAAGTTCAATAGAAAAAACTGTTCTTCTAAACTTTTGGCATATATTTTACCCTTATCAGTAACTACCGAAAATTATTTAGGTTATAGAAAAATTAATTATGATTCATCATTCACAATATTATTCTGTCACGAAAATCCCCTTACTTACATAATCAAAACATCATCCCATATTAAATTAATTACACACTGATGTTCATTTTTATTTTTAATTCTTTTTATTTACTATAAATCATCTTCCTCATATTGTAACACTGTCGTCAAAAATACATAATTGAGTAATGAGAAAAATCCATTTTTACGTTACACAATTTATGATAGGTACTTCTTTAACTGATAATTTAAAAAATTTCATAGTGCTTTCGATTTGGGAATAACTGATTTAGGAATTTTTGTTTCGAATATTTTGAATATGGAAAACTTGCGACTTTTTTTTAATTTCTAAACTCTTGTTTTGAATTCTTCTTTGCAGTTTAGATAATTGGACATATTATTTAAATTATATAACCGCCACGTTGGAGTGCGAAACGCCCTCAAAATGTCTTGAATATCTGGAGCAAAAAGCCAAAGTCGCGGGCCCAACCGCTCGGGCGCCACATTTGGCGCAACTGGAACTCCTAAAGCGCCATGAAAAAACAAGTGAATCTGTGAATTTGGATACCGTCAAACACACTTTCGAATACTTTGAAAAATTTGGTTCCAAAGGTTGCGTGGTTGGCGATTTACAACTGTATTTGCATCTTCTAACAAATTCTCAGAGGCAAACTTTGTTGGAAAAAGTATGTACAAAAAATGCATGAATTCAGTCCTGAATTCGAAAATCATGAAGACTGTAAGAAATGAATGAAATTTCTTAGAAATTTCAAATAGTAACAGAAAATCGAAAATGTTTTAGCCGATTAAATTACAACTGGTAATTTACAATGCAAATAATTGAATACATTTAACTTCAAAATTCTCATGGTTTTATGTAGATTCTGTTACTGCAAAAAATGGATAAATTCCAATATTAACACCTGGAATACTACAGAATTCTCTAATGACAAAATACTTTACTTTAAATGTATCATTCACAAAGAATCAAAAAAGAGCATTTGAAACCTTAACATTTGTTATTTAAATGGCTCATGTTTCAAATTAATACAAATAATTAATAAAAAAATGAAGAATCCGTAAGCAGAAATTCAACTGCTTGAATATTTGAAGTATAAAATAGAAAGCCTGTATTTTTGAAAAATACATTTCGACTGTTAATTTTTTCTGTATGTCCTTCTGCCTGACACATGCTTAATATTTCGTTCAAACATTTTATAGAGTACTAAGCGAGGGCTTAGCCAGGATTTCTACTTGGGGGGGGGGGGGTGGCAAAAAATTTCGCCATCGACCGAATCAAAAAATGATATCATTTATTTATGTCTTATTATGTCGAAATATATATAACTAATATTATGATAAGACATTGATAAACCAAAATGGTAAGTAATGTAAGAAATTGCATTGCCAATTTTTAAAAAAGGCCTAAATCTACGCAAATTCTATAAGAATCTAAAAACTTGAAAACTTGAAAATCAAGTTGTAAAAAACAAAGACAGAAATTCATAAAAATACCAGAGTATCTTTCGTCATACAATTTCTGCAAAATACTGAAAATTATCGAATTCTATAGAAAAATTGTGTGTCTGACAAATTTGTACAAATGCAATGTATGAAAATACTAGAAAATGATAAAAAAATTTTTAAATACTGAAAACGAAAGAAAATTCTAGGGATACATAAAAAATACTTGAAATTAACGTAGACCTTATTATCCTCAAAACCTATGAAATTATAAAAAATCTGTCGATATTTGCATTCTAGAGCATAAAATTTTTTAAATTTATTTATAAATATCTACGATAATACTAGAAATTTAAAAAAATACTTAAAAGTCTTTTTGATTTTCGTAAATAAGCAAAAATGCGAAAAATACTGTAAAATCTTTTCATACTCAAAAACTATATAAAGAAAATTTTCCTACCGATATTACTTTACCAAAAATAGACGAAAGTGATCATGATAAAAAAATGATTCATAAAAAAAACAGTACTAATTAAAAAAAGCAGTAAAATTCAAAACAAGCCCAGAATTTATAGTTTTTATAACTCAAAATAATAATTATTATACTTTGAGAAGAATTTTTTCTGGAATGCCGTTATATTCATATATGTTTAACTATACAATATATAACTCAACATTTTTAAGGCAGTAAAAATATAGCCAACAAGAAAATTTCAACACTATAGCATATTCAATACTTGATATCTGTGTACTATATTTTCTCAAAAATCTTTGAAAAGTTGATGTATAAAAATCCAAAATAAAATCATAAAATCCGCCAGGTTGTAATAAAATACATGAGAACAAAATGTCCGACTCAGCTAGTTGAAAATCACGAAAATTGAATTCCATTGCATTTAATATAAACATGAAAAAATATACAACTTTTAACTCGAAAAAAATTGAAAAATCGTACTCTCGTAACCACATCTTCAAAGATTACAAATTATAAAATCCTCAAAGTATACTTTTATGTATATTTTTTTCGAAAAACTCCCCCCGAAAATTTTTTTTGCCTACGCCTCTAACTTGAGCAGTGAAAATTTTTGATTCATGAACATTCAGGGAAGGGCAGCACACCCCTTCCCTGCCTACGCCCATAGTACCAAGGCTTCTTTTATTTTTATTAGATCGAGGAACTGGTCGATGTACCATCAGACGGTTTTCCTACAACAAAAATTCAGATGCTCAAACACATACACCTCCAGCAACTGCGTCGGATTTCTGGCTTCCACCACTGTCCGCTCGCAGATTTTGAAAAGCGTGAAGAAATCGTGAAAAGGCTGTGCGAGCTTTATACCAAAGGCAGTGCCCTCTGTCCTTGTGAAGATCGCTTGTCCACGGATTTCAATCCCGCTGACCCTTACGCCCTTTTGGCCGCTCATGTTTTGCACCAAATGTGGCGCGAAACCGAAGACGCTGTTTACATTTACAAGTATGAAGTTCCAAAAAACAAATTTTGTATGCTTTTAATAATTTTTATTTTAATCATTATTTTATCGGTTTAATACATAGTTTCTGATAATTAATGAGATTTTCGAATGATATATCGTGTTTTTTTTTTATGAAAAAAAAATATTTTCAGAATGGTGCAATTACTGGAACGATGTCTGCTCTCCAGCCCAGCAAATTTTAATGTGAAAATTATCTTGCTGAGAGCGTATTTAGAAGCTGGGTTAGTTTCGGGTGCGGATTTCACGTTTTCACTACTGGATGTGAAACACATTCAGATCGACTCTTTGGGGTACATGAGTGTCTCGCTTTTGGCACCGATGGGAAATTTGAGCCATGCCGCAGCTTCCCTGGATGCAACTGCCAAATTTTTTATAACCAATCACAAAGATGTAAGTTCTTATTGGATTTTTCATACTTGAAATGATTTATTGTTTACATTATACAGGATGATTTAGCGTGACTTGAGGACCTGAAAAATTTAGATTCTTTGTAAAATTCTAAGACAATATTTTCTTTGCCACTTTTTACAAAACTCAAAATCAAAAAAGTTATTCAAGTTTTAAATTTAAACAATAAATGCGCTTCTTTGCCACTTTTTACAAAACTCAAAATCAAAAAAGATATTCAAGTTAGAAGTTTCAACCAATCAGATTTCTCAGATTTCAAACTCGAATATCTTTTTTAATTTTAGTTTTGTGAAAAGTGGCAAAGGACTTTTTGATTCAGAAAATTATGAAGAAAATTTAGATAGAGTTTGGTCCCTGGTTTTTATCACCATTTTTTGAAAAAGTGCATTTATTGTTTAATTTTCAAAGTTGAATAACTTTTTTATTTTTAAGTTTTGTAAAAAGTGGCAAAGCAAATATTGTCTTAGAATTTCACAAGGAATCTAAATTTTTCGGGTGCTCGGGTCATATTGAATCACCCTGTATTTGTAACATGAAAGATTTATGTAACATAAGTAATATTTTAGGATTTTTAATTACTAGAGATGGTGTGCCCTACGCGCGCCTTCATTAAATAATGTGTTATTTGAACTAATAACGTATCGTTAAATAAACCGATGTAGTACGAAAATTGTATTGGTGAACCAAAAAATGCCAAAAATAAAATATTTCGAACTTGATTTCATCATTATCATCGTAAAGTTAGATTTCGCATGAGTTTCATAATAAACAACAGTAAAAATACAGGCATAAAATTTAAAAAAACAAATTGATAATTATAATAATGGATTCATAGTATATTACTTTATCAGGAGCATAAAGTCATTTTCCACGAGTAATGTATGATATTTTACAATACGAATAGGTTATATGAGCGTTTTAGTACCATGAAACGGTAACGTTATAACGCTCATAACGCTACTAGTACTTTAAAATAATTAAAAATAAAAATTCTGAAATTAAAAAAATTTGCGGTTTTGATATTTTGGGTAAATTTTGTTAAAATTTATACTGTGGCACTTAATGAACAATTAAAGTTTTTAATATGCAAACGCGGATCTACGTCTTTCATTAATCATTTTCTTTATTGATGTCAACTGCATGATTTTCTGAAACCTTATGCCTTAATCACATATTGTTTGTCCAAATAAGTTTTTTATTCTTTTATTTATTTGATTCATTTTAATGATACTAATTTACCATTTATTGTAATAAAAAAAATTTGCAATTTCAAAAATTCCTCATCAAAAAATATCGAGTTCAGACATTTTTTTTTCTTTGGTTAGATCAGCAATACCTATAAATATTTTTCCTTTGTTGATTCATAAATTTTTTCAGCTACTTTACTTTGCAATGAATTCAATAAAAAAATCTCCATGAAAAATTTATGAATTTAAACCACTGAATTATAATGGCAAGATAAAGTTTCTTCATTCATCAACAAAAATTTATAAGAATCTAGTTGATTTAGTTTTTGGATGCAAAACATCTACAATTTTTTAATTTCTTAACCGAAATATCGAAATCATAAATTTTTTTGATGTTGAAATTTCTCTTTTAGACTGATTTAATATATAACAATAACTTTTGTCAATTTTTTTTTGTCTCTCTTTTTCGCTTTCATTTTCTGGTAAATTTTATTAAAAAAAAAAAGAAAACCTTTATTAGTATATTGCATTACTAGGACGATAAAATCATTTTTCACAAGTGTGAGGGTTGTGATCTAAAACGAAACTAAGGATCATAATCGTACGAGTGGGAAAATGATTTGACGTTCGTGTAATGTACGATATTTTACAGGACGAGTACGGTAATAGCGTTTTCGTACTGTGAAACCGTACGATTATGACACTATAACTGTACTTGTACTGTAAAAAAAATTTACAACATCAAAAATGTTAAATAATTGATTTTCAATTATAACAATTCATCAAGTCAATAATAGTGAGGTGTATTTTTTTTATATAAAAAATTAAGACACTCTTTCTTCATCCAAACATTCATTTTTCTATTGTACAATCAAAAATTAGGAAATTTATTTTTTCGTTACGAATTTATCATTCATTTTTGGTTAAGTAAATTTATTTAAAAAAATGCTCTTTTCCAGAAATTATAAAATCTGAAATAATATAGAATTTTTGTTTTTGTTTTTTGTTGATTAATAGAATTTTTCGAAAAGAGTGTATTTTGCTGTTTAATTTTCTGAGTCCGAATTCATAAAATAAAATTTTTCATGAATAAATTAGCTATCAGTAACAATTGCAGTACTGTATAGTACTCTCGTGACTGATTATATTACGTTTTTCAACGGCATCGATTATAGTTTTAGACAATCGATTAATCGATAGTTTTTCGATCTGCTATCTTATATATTTATTTTCAATTAAAAAAAAAACGATCTCTCTTTCCGTCACCTTTTTTTCTATAGAGATCTGATTTGTCTTTTATTGATGTATTCCGAACTCCATTTATTCTCGAATTTTTCGTTTTGAATTGGAATTCTGGAGTTCTTGTAACTCGTATGATTTTAATAATATTCAAAATTTAGAAATACTTGAATCATCAGATATATTCAAGTATTGAAAAAGAAAGTTTCAAAAAACCAAAGTAGAAAAATGAATGATTTCAAAATCACTTGAAAATCAAGGGATAGGTGTATTTTATTTCAATTAACTTATCAAATATAGCATTGGTTTATGTATTTACAATCTGAAAATATCAATTATTTGTAATTTCAGAGTGCGGATTATTTAACTTTCGCCTATAAATACGGCAGCTTCCTGAAAATACAAGAATTTGTTGAATTGAAAAAAAGACTGGAACTTTCGTTACATTTTACGACGACGACTATAGACAAAATGCTCTTGGAATTGAGTTGGTCGAAAAAGAGCTTGAACCTGCCCTCCATTTTGAACAGCATGCACATCGAGCCACATGAAGACTGTATGAAATCGAAAAATGTGCGGGACAATCGCGATTTGGAGGTTGGTTCTAAATTTTATACAGCATATTGCACTTCGTAACAAACAGTTTAACCCCCCCCCCCCTCCTGCTCAGGGCATTACGTAATATGTTAATGGCCCCTTATCTCAAAAACTACTTCCGCCAATTAAAAAACTACGTCAAGCATTTAAAAAAATTATGTTTCGTTACAATTTTTATGTTAAATAGAAAATAAAGGCGAAGCAAGATCAAGTCAAAGTAAAGTCAATGTGAAGGTAGTCAGGTCGAGGTCAAATAAAGGTCAAATCAGGGTCAAATCAAGGTCAACTCGAAGTTGACCAAACGTAACTGTATATGCATATATATTTAGTGACATTTTTCGTGACATACCGGACATACCTACACCCCCCAGTATGCCCAATACCACACGGAAAGACGTAGTTCTATGTATTTTTATATTATTTGATTGTTTCTTTGTTAATGGTAACGAGTACATTTAGTACGATTTCATACTTTTCGCTTCCAGGTTGTCATAGGTTGGGAACCACTTTCGGGATCTCCCGCCACTGACCCTCACATGCGCCTCGAGACATTCGAATGCGCGAAACAATTACTCGCAGCGCGTATTCTCATGCTTCGAACGATTGGCGCCACAAACGAGCTCGAGTCTTACACACTTTTGTCGAAACTATCGGAAGAAATGACTCGACTCGACGAGAAAAGTATCCCCGAGAGCCTCCGGAAAATCGACGCGTCGCGGGAAAATTTGTTGGTCCCCATGGACGCGGTCACGAGATTGCGGGAAATGCGGAACTCGCAGCAGTTGAAGGTTGTCGCAAAACTTGCCAAGTCTCTGGCCCGAGTGGATTTCGCCCTTGATGCGGATTGCTTCGAGTTCTTGAGGAATTCCCCTTGTTTGAAGAGCTTGACGGTTTGCGAGGGAAAAAGTGCCGTTTCTTATAAGAATTTTTTCCTACGGGCTGCCACTTGTGGGGAGACGGCCGCGTTTTTGGCGATCATGTGCATCACGGCATCGATTTCTAGGAATGGGGCGAAGAAAAAGAACAAAAAGCATCGAGAAATTTTTCAGGGCGAGGCAGAAAATATGGTGAATATGAGGATTTTTTGGTGTGTGTGTGTGTGTGTGTGTGTGTGTGTGTGTGTGTGTGTGTGTGTGTGTGTGTGTGTGTGTGTGTGTGTGTGTGTGTGTGTGTGTGTGTGAATGGATTTGTGTGTGTATACGCTATAAGGTGAGCCATTATTCCTTTGTTTTTTGGTACGGAAGCATTCTATTTCTCGAGGTTTTATCTATAATGTATATTCAAAAAGTTCGAAAAAACGAACGCTTTCGACGTAAAAAACCTTTTCTTGAAATTTTTAAATAATACATGATTTTTTTCTGTAACACAGGCTTTAGGACATCCTGTATAATAAAAATAATTATGATTGAAATGTCAATAAATTGATAGTAATTTATTTATATAGTAATCAATAGTAATATGAATACATAATTTCATATTTGTATATTGAACTGTCCTTAACTCATCTGAATTTTTTTCCAGGATTGGATGAAAATCAGCGTCTTACTCACTGAAAGATTGAAAGATTTAGATGACATGTTGACGAAGCTCGAAAAAAATCCAGTCCACATAGGGTTAACTGACAATGATGAAACATCAGAAATGATTGTGGAAAACGTTTCAAGGACAATTTCACAAAATTGCAAGGCACTGAAAAGTCGTGCCTCCAACACGCTCGCGCTTTTGAGCAGTTGGAAAAGCTGAACTCGAGTACATGAATGTTTGCTTCGACGATTTTTCGAACACCTCGGTCACGCCCAATTGCGTGTGATTCAAGTCAAAGGAGTTTGTAAATACCTACGTCAAAAAATTCATCTAACTTCGTTCTTCGTTTTCTTTCGTGGATTTTAAGGAAATGAGTCGTGTATAAAGCCAAAAATTTTAGAACAAAAAACGGATGTTATACAGGTCGAACATTTTTTGTCTGTAGGTAATTTTCAACGTTGTACAGAATGTAAGCAATAAAAATAGGAAAGAAACCTCGCTTGGTATACATCTTTATATACATAATTGGAAATAAATAGTGTTTTTCAACGATTATATGGTGGTTTTACCTATACTACTGAGAATGTGTATCGTCACCATAACGATAATATCGTGCTACCCACAATATTAGATTGCGACTGCCACGATACGATCGTCACAGTAAAGGGAATATTTCGCTACTGTAAGTATACATATTCTTCAGGTAACAAAATATATCCTTCTCGTCACAGTGCAGTGTATTGTCAAAGAGTATCGTGCTTATCACAATACCGAATTTTCAGTATAATGTTTTTTTTTGTGCTTGTTGAATATTCAAAAATTAAAAATTATTGTTTCAGAATTAGTTTTAGTTATCTTGAAATTGATACATATGTTGAAGTTACTGCATTTAAGGATTGCATAGATTGGATATTATCAAATGGTATACATCATTTGATGAAAAGAGTCGATGTTTAGAAATAATATTCAATCCTAGAATTTATATCATGAATTTAATTTGATAATGGCGGAGATTACCAATAAAATTTTGTAACTGCTAGTAATAGAGATTGACATACTACAAAAGTATTTTCTTATTTGAATAATCAATATAGTAGTATAATACATTACTAAGACGATAAAACCATTTTTCACGAGTGTGAAGGTTGTTGTCCGAGGCGAAACCGAGGACTATAATCACACACGTAGAAAATGATTTTACATCCGACGAGTAACATAAAAAAAATTTTTATAGTACGAGTACCGTAAAAGCATTATCGTACCGTGAAACGATACGATTATGACGATTATGAGTTTGCGGGTGGGGTGCATTATTAGGCTAGGCATTTTTAGGTCAACAGTTTGCGGATCCCCGAAATGATAGTTACTGTGCGGTGATATATAGCGTCTGACACCGAAAGTCAGATTGACGTTCGAAATTATGTGAACCTGACTTCGAGTAGTGAATCGTGAATGTAGTCAAAT
>JAPYZL010035019.1:0-11712 GCA_030522825.1 Platygaster orseoliae | reverse complement strand
GTATTCAGACACTGAAAGCGATATCTTTCTGAAGCATATTATCGCGGGAATATTGAATGGTTTTTTGTCCGGATTTTGGTGGCGCACCCTGTATGTGGGCTACAATATAGTGCCATTTGCAGATCCTCTAAGCCCTTATGCTGCCTCAAAAATTCAATATTATCAAAAACTGCGCATTTTGCCCCAGTCTCCCCTATGTGAGAGATTTTGTGATTTTGCTTCAAAAAAAGCAGAAGTTCAATCAACAATAAGTTTATGGAGAAATATTTTGAACAAATATAGTTAAAGATACACAGAAAAAGTAAAATAATGTATGATATTCACATGAAAATATACTAAATAAACAAATTGAACGTTGCAATATGATATTTCGATAGTCAATCACATAAATCTTGAAAGTAAGTTAGTGTTATTGAAATAGTTTTTGAAATATGAATTATATACTTCATATGGAAAAAGATATATGATAATATAAATGAATTCAAGTAACAGTTGGTTAAAATAATCATGTTTTTTCGTAAAGTCTATGAATTTAGATAAATGTTTAAAAAAAAATACAATAAATAATATACAATAGCATGAAAATCTAAAAAATGATTTTGAAACAATGAAGTTCTGAAAGGTAATGAAAATATATTGAACAAATAAAATGACATGTATATAATATTTTTTATGCACTTCTAACCTCCAAGTTTTACATTTAGACGGGCTTTGAGACTAGAATTGCATAAAATACTGTATGTAATTTAGTGCAAGTGTCTTATTTTGCGAAGACGATTCAAACCCTCGTCTTCGCCAAATTCGACCTTTGCACTACGTTCCATAATGTACTAAAAAAAATAAACATTGCTATACGATATTTCTAAATCATAATAAATTTCCAATAAATAAGTTTTTTGAAAATACGTTCACAGAATCTTAAAAAAATGACTCAGTATATTTAAAAATTTTTCACAGCTTTTTTTAAAGCCTTATAAAATTCAGGTAAAAACGTATACATTAAAAACGGATAAAAAATTCAAAAAAGAGACTTTTTTGAAAATGCTATCAAAACATGCATAAATTGTTATATATATATATATATTTTTTTTTTTCCAAAAATTTCAGTAATTCTTTTCTTACCCTTTTTCGACATTGTCTGCGTTTCGTTCGTTGACGTGTCCACAAAGATTGATTGGTGAGTAAATTTTCCCGAAATCGGAGCAGAATGTAAGTTATTCGTTCAGTGCTAAGACTTGACAAGTGCGTCTTATTGAAAAAATCACTCCTATTTATACTCGTCTTGAAGAAATTATTGTTAATATCTCTGATTTTGTAAGCGCTTACGATTATAAAAAATGGGAAAACCCGACTTATCGTAGTGCAATAGACGAATTATCAGTGCCAGTATCATTCCAAAAAACTCATCAAAAACTACGTGAACATATTTTACAAATTTTTTGTACTCTTCTTCATATAATAATATAAATAAATTATAAATAATATATAAATACATTATATACATAAATTTATGATTAGATAGAAAACAAAAGGTTTCCTGTCGATTTCGTAAAAATTTCGTAAAAAAATGAGCAACAAATGAAAATGCTATCAGTGTCAGTATTACTGCAAAAAACTCATCAAAAACTCCAAGAACACGTTTATGATTAGATAGAAAACAAAAAGTTTCCTGTTGATTGCGCTTCAGAAATGATTTTACGAAAGAAAGTTTATTCGAAAATATCATGAATGTGGAAATTTTTCGATAAAAAACGAAAAACTTAATTTTCTTCTATTCATTGCTTCAGAAATGATTTATTCGATAGTGTAAATCGAGGTAAAGTCATCGAATACGAAAACTAAAAACAGAACAGTGTAAAAATAATAGTAAAATTGCAAAAGACTCTTCAAGGACATGATAAACGTGGAAATTTTTCGATAAAAAAAGATAATTTGGAACATGAAACTGAAAAACAAGTTGGAACGAAATATATTTAGCCAGGGCCGGACTTAGCCAAGTGCCGCCCCTGGGCAGTAAGAAAAATGCCGCCCCATTTTCAAAAATGATTAGCTAAAAAAAAGGTCATTAGAAATTCCGAAAATTTGCCGCCTTCGCAAAATTTTGCCGCCCCTCACAAAATTTTGCCGCCCTGGGCACCAGCCCATGTTGCCCCTGCCTAAATCCGGGGCCCTGTATTTAGCTGAGTTGCAAAAGACTCGTTGGGAAAATATAAATGGGAAACGGAAATGATAAAATATGAAACGTATGTTGAAAAACTATATAATTATTAAATTAAAAAAAGTATGTAATTTTTACTTTGTTTCAAAATTCCTATAGGTAGTTTCAAGAATAAGAATATTTTTTACGTAATTTCAAAAAAAATTCAAGTACTTCGGTTTTCGATGTCCGTTAATTTTCCGATTTCAAATGATACCTGAAAACATATTTTTAAATTCTTCTACTGCGTGCAAAATACGTTTTATTTACTTAAACGTGACGTATGTTTTTCTAGTTCATCTGTGATTCGGTGGATTTCATTTCTATCGATAATAATTTATCCGGCTTTCATCAATTCTCGAAAAACATGTTATCGATTCAGATATAACATTAAACATAGATTTGTTTATTCATTTAATCAAACTGACCAAGGTTAAATTGATAATAAGATAGTTGAGATTGATAGAATTTAGAAAGTGTGAAAATTGTACACTTGAATTCGATATTTATTTTTTAAAGCGAAAAAACGTGATTTAAAACTTGCAATAATGAATAATATAATGAACAAAGTTCATCAAAAATGTATTCGCTGAAATCTAGAGAATGTAAAAAATTGTTTCGTTTTATTTCTCAAAGTTTAACTGTATTCAGAATGCGTTAAATTATTCGTTATTTTCAATTTAAATAAGTTATTATCATATTTCATTTTATTTTAATTCTTAGAGTTCAACATCGTTATTTTTGATTCAAGTAATTTGAATTATTATCATATATTATGCATTTAATTATTTGTTATTTATTGACTTGGAAAATCGGGTAAAAATAGGGATTTAAGTTAATATTCAGAATGCTTAATTTTACCAACTCAAAAATAATGATATTTCTAGCTATAGGAAAATTATTCCTTCAGCGAAACATTAATTATGAATATTTGGCAAAGATAACGTAGAAAAAAAAAATAAATAAAATCCACGATAGTGCTAGAGTATAAAAATTTAGAAATCCAGATAGAAATATGTAAAAATACCAAAAATCATGCGAATTACGAAAACTCTAAAGAAAAACTAGAAGCATCGGAATTCTACAACAAGATTATTTTTTTAAAAATCTGAATTTACCTACGATACAGAAGACTTGGAATTCTCGAAAAATCCTAAACGTAATTTCCCTGAAATTCGTAAAATTACTATTAATCAATCGAAAGTCGAATTATATATAGCAACCTTCAAAAATTCTAGAAATCAAAGAAAATCCTAAAAAATCCTTCAAAGTTTTATAAATAACAAAAAAAATGTGTAGAAAACTAGAAATCTTTCAGTACTTCAAAATAATGTAGAAAGAATTTTCTCGAAAATATATAAACCTTGAATTCCTTTAAATTTATATAGTAAACCATAAAAATACCGGAAAATTCCCTCTTTGTTTTCGAAATATGAATGAAATTAATTTTCTTAAAAAAACCCAGTTAAATTCGACGATGAATAAATGATAATTTATTTTAAGTACATAACTTAACCCTAGAATGGTACACTCACTTTTTTTACTTTAGAACGGTACACTGGGGTACAAACGTACCCCCCGCGTTTGATTGCAATCTTTGCAGGTAAAAATGCATGAAAATGGGTGAAATAATATATCCTTTTCTTTTTTTTTTAATTGCAAAGACAGCTGTGTAAGTGGAAGTACGGAATTTCGTAAAAAAATAATAGATAAATTCACTTGAACAAAAAAAAAAATTCAAGAAATATGGTTTTGACTTTTTTTATAAAAATTACGATAACTTTGCGAATTTTTAACCGATTTAGAAAAAATCGAATGATTCTAAAAGTTGAAAGAATTTTCTAGAAACGGTATATTTTAGAATTTCAATTTTTTTTTAAAAAACGGAAAAGTGAAAGTTAAAAAATCGGATTTTAGAAAATACCACGAAAAAAGCTGGAAAATTATTTGAAAAATTTATTTATGATCGCTTATGCATTGGGATACAATATTATTAGAAAATAAAATAAACAAATCAAATTTTTTAAATGATAGAATAAAGATCACTATAAATGAGAAAACAATTTTTTCTACTTCAAAATTGAATTAAATTAGTTGAATAAATGATTAAAAACGATTACGTAATAATGATTGTTATTTACGTGGTAAAATAACTGATATTTGCACTAATATTCTCACGAGTCACATTTTCACTGAGAGCACGGAACGCCAACGGCAACGGTACACTGTATAAATGTACCCCACGCGTAGACGTTACAATATGTTGTAATGTCTATGACCCCACGCCAACTTCGACTCCTCCTTCCAGGAAGGCGAAAAGAAAACTGACTTTACCACCTTTTTTACTTTTTCTATGAACTCTAAATTGAATTATGCTTATGATCCCATGTCGGAAAATTCCGAATTCTCGTTTTTACATGGCTCTAAAGATGGCTTGGGGTATATTTGTACCCCAGTGTATCGTTCCAGGGTTAATTTCGTCATTTCGAATTTGAATGTACGTTTTTCATTTTCCGTAATTTTTTCTAGCACATGTAATTCATTTTCCGTGCATATTTTTATCTCCTTAAAATTTTATTTAAGTACTCTAAAACTATGCGGAAATAATTTTTTTGAAAATATATAAAACTTGAAATCCTATATATTTATATTGGAAACCCTAAAAATACCGGAAAATTCCCTCTTTGTTTTCGAAATATGAATTAAATTAATTTCCTCAATAAAATCCAGTTGAATTCAACGTTCCATCAATAATCATTTACTTCAAGCACACAACTTAATTTCGTTATTCCTAATTCAAATCCATGTTTTTCATTTTTCGTAACTTTTTCTAGTTCATGTAATTCATTTTCCATGCATAAATTTGTATCGTCAACCTCCAGGAATGAAAACACTAAATAATGCAATAATCATGAGTTTCACTCGATTTAATTAATAAAACAGGCATGTATATAAATAGAGTACAAATACATGTTATAAAATGAATGGATACGTCTACGTATATAATAATATATACATTAAGTGTTTCCTGATTGGTCCGCCAACGAGCGTCTGTTAAAAAAAAAATGTTTAAAAAAAAATTCATAGGACGCTCCCTCGCGGTGACCAAGAG
Source organism: Platygaster orseoliae (assembly GCA_030522825.1). Classification (NCBI taxonomy): domain Eukaryota; kingdom Metazoa; phylum Arthropoda; class Insecta; order Hymenoptera; family Platygastridae; genus Platygaster; species Platygaster orseoliae. The sequence continues at coordinate 6,403 of JAPYZL010035019.1, read as the reverse complement.
TTGCACAATTACAAAAATGAAGGAGGATCGACCGATCGCCGGCCGATCGGTCCATTCTCCGTCTGTCTCTTTCTCTCTCTCTCTCTCGCCTCGCGCTCGCGAGGGCGCATTGACGATTTGCACTTATTACGCTATTATATAATCTCACGAGAACGCAAGCGCCGCGCTCACGAGCACGAGGTACTCGCTGCAACAGGCCCCCAGTGTCGAAAACCTCTTTTTCTTTTCCCTTGAATGGTTTCCCTGTCCCAATCGAGGGTAATGAAAGTCTAATTAAAATACACTCGACCGGGGCAAAAAACACCACTCGATAAAACGCTGATGCAGCGGCGGTTAGAAATTACGATAACATGCTCTCTAACTTGAAGAGACGTTAGTCAAGCGTGAACCTTTAAATATCGTATGTAGGTATATCATCATGGCCAGTCTCGAAACAGGTTACGAAAAGCCGATACTTTGTCTGGCTAGTTGCAACCCGATCGAAAGTAGCTGCCGTCGTGGGGGTATGTTTTTTTTAGTTTTTTTTTTTTTTTGAGTTTCCGCGACGTAACTTAAAAATCAGACTATGAGGAGGGGGAGAAGGGGGCCGCTTGGGGTCGCCGCTGCTCCGGGGTAAGCCGCGACACCAAGAGCGGGGCAAGCTGAAGCTCGCTGCTAACTCGATGGCGGCCGGTCAAGCCGATCAGGGCATCATTTTGCGGGGCGAGAGCCACTTTTTCACGTAGTAGCAGGAAAACGTGGAGACGTACACGAGGATGAGCAGAGCGCACGTCACTCCGAGGGCGAAGACGGACGTTTTCGTCGGGCACGGCTCCACGATGGTCACGGTTTTGTCTGTAAAAATGGGTTCATTGGTTTTTCTTTTTCGTCAACTAACTATCCTAATATTTACAAATTATTAATTGAAAATTGCACGGGAAAATCCCAAAGAAAATAAACGAATGTTGGTTGAAACGTGAGGTATTGGATAAAAACAAGAAATAGCAAGCTGCAATCACCAGCTTCGTTGAAGTCGATGCTGGCGTCGTTTTTCAAGTATTCGGATTGCTTTTCGTCACCGAAGTCTAGAACGAGGATTTCCTGGGAAAGCGTCATGTCCTCGGACTTTTCCTCGCTCGAGTTGGTCACAGCGATACTTCTCCGCCGCCGGCGTCGTTTTCCCCACGACTCGGTTGATTCCCTGCCCCATTCGCACACAGCCTGGAAAATAAATACAATTTACCGTCATTATTTAATTCTAAATTTAATGAAATTCCTATACAAATTTGAACAATCAGTTCATTTTTATAATTTCATCTGAATTTCTTGGGATGGTATCTATTGTGTGCCTCTCTCAGTTTGAATTAGTCAAATTTAACTATTTGATAGTAATTTTTTACTATTTCAATTAGTAGGAATCCGGTTTCTAAGAAATAGTTAAAAATTACTAATTCAATTAGTAGTTTTTTACTTGAATAATTAGTCAAATATAACTTATTCTTTAGTAAATGTTGTACGTGTAAAAAATACAAGAATTGCTAATTCAGGAGTCAATTTTTACCAATGATTTAGTCATTGTATGACTATTCTAATAGTAATAATGACTATCAAATTAGTGATCGGATTTGGGTAGATTAAGACAAGAATTCTTTTTTGAGTGCTATGTGCAAGGTCGCGAATTCACGGTAGCGTCTGGAGCACAAATAAAATGACGCCTGGCCATAAGGACATTGAAAACGACGTAGCGTTCGTGCTTCCTCTCGCGCACGTGGTAATCAGCAGTAATCAGGTACGCTGATTGGCAGAGAACGCTTTTCCCTGTAATCACACTCACGTGTGTAGTAAAATGGTACGCCGACCGAAAAACTGTGCAAAACAACGTTATCGAATGGTCAACGACTGTCGCCACGACCACGAATGACCGCACACACGAATGACACATACGAACAGTACATGTGACCGACCGCAGAAAATCGTAGAAATACAGCCGGGTCTACAATAGCCGCAAAACGCAGAACGCAAAGACTAACTCATGAAATAGTCAAAAACGACTATTAGATTATTAAAAAAATTTTGACTAAGAAAATAATAAAATAGCGTGACTGTGAAATAGTAAAAATGCATGACTATAGGAATTAGTGAAAAAAATTCAACTATTTCGATGTCAAATTCTTACTAATTGCATAGTCAAATCTCCAAATATGACTATTTTGTTAGTAACAACACGTGTTACTATTTCATATGGTAAAAATTTGACTAATTTTAGCTGAGAGAGTGTGAATTTTTTATGCATTCTTGACAGGGCCGGATTTGGCCAAGTGCCGCCTCGGGGCAGTAAGAAAAATGCCGCCCCATTTTCAAAAATGATTAACTACAAAAAAAAAGTTCATTACATTTGGGGAATCAGTTTTTGGAAAAAAAAGCGATGACCTTTTTTTTAGCTACTCATTTTCGAAAAAAGTGATAACCTTTTTTTTCAGAGATTAGAAATTCCTTTCACCTTCGAAAATTTGCCGCTTCCCAAAATTTTGCCGCCCTGGGCACATGCCCATGTTGCCCCTGCCTAAATCCGGCCCTGATTCTTGACTTTTTATATAAATTTATTGTACATGTAGATTTTTGTGCAGCGGTCGATTGTACATAATTTTTTGTGCAAATTGAAATTATAGCTTATTGTTCATTTATACAAGAAAATAGTTGCGACAATCAATGAAAAATCTGAATTGCATCCTCAGTGATTTGGTTTTTATAAAATATGGCAAAATTCTTAGAAGAATCAGAATATTTCTTTTAAGAATTCCGTTTTTATAAAGTCGACCTTATAAAATTCTTATGAAAAAGACTTTTCTTATGGAAATTATAAAAGTATTAGAAACTCACTTTATATTCAATATTTTTATTATTGTTTCATTATAAAAACCTTATAAAAACCAGTTACACATTAATAAAAAATTTCAAAGTCTTATAAAGAATGAATCACATACAATATAATTATTTATTGAATATTTCAATATAAAATATTTCACAAAATCTTAATGAAAAACCGTATTAAAAGAATATTAACATTGAAAACGAAGAATAAAGGAAACTCTGAAAATATAGTCATTAATCGAATTTAAAAAATAAAAATAACCTGAAAAATTAAGAAAGACTTTTTTTCGGAAAAAATGTTTGAATAGAAAAATTTCTTAGGAAATAAATTATGAAAAAATTATTTTCTAAAAATTTCTACTGGAAATATAATTTTATAAAAAAAACTGTTTTATAAGTTTTTTATAAGGTTACTAATTTAAAAAGGTTTTACTTATAAGAATTTTATATGGTCGATTTCATACAAATTTGTATAATGTTTTTATAAAAATCAAAATCACTAGGGTTACAGATCAGCAACACAAGCAAGTATTGGTATTATTTACAAGTTTTTTTTTTCATTACTCATTTTATAGTTATGGATAAATTTTCATGATACAATTATTGTTATTATTATTATTTATCATAAAAACCTCATCCAAACCAGTTACACTTTTATAAAAATTTTAAAATCTTATAAAAAATAAATCATATGAAATATCATTATTTATTAAATATTTCAATATGCAATATTTCACAAAATCTTTTTAAAAAACCGTATTTAAGAATATTAACATAGAAAACGAAGAATAAAGAAAACACTGAAAATATAGTCATCAAATAAAGTTAAAAATACAAAAAACGTGAAAAATTTAGAACGACTTTATTTCGGAAAAAATGTTTGAATAGAAAAATTTCTTATAAAACAAATTTTCGTATAAATTTTACACAGAGAAAAATTGGCGTGAAAAAATTATTTTATAAAAATTTCTGCAGGAAATAGATTTTTATAAGAAACACTTTTTTATAAGGTTTTCATAAGATTACTATTTTAAAAATTTTTCTTATAAGAATTTTTTTAGGTCGATCTTACACAAATTTGTGTAATGTTTTATAAAAATAAAAATCACTAGAGTTACAGATCTGCGACACAAGCAAGTATTGGTATTATATACAAGTATTTTTAAATTACTTACTTCATGATTATAAATAAATTATCATGATATAATTAATATTAATAATTGCACTCTTATGAAGCTTTCGTCAATTTTAGGTTGCTTATTACAAGGTGATATAAATCTAAACAAAGATATTGTTTTTTTATGAATTCAAACAATTATAATACACACAATGGACCGCTGCAGAAAAATCTGTATGCACAATAGATATATTCACAATGTTAACAATGCACAAAAAACTTATGCACAATAGATACCTTCCCAATTTCTTCATCAAAAATTGACACCGTTTTCGAATTAAAATAACAATATTACATATTTATAAAATTTTTTTATATGATTATTATACTGACCGGTTCACAAGGGCCAAGGCAGTATTTGACGTTGCACTGGAAAATGACACCGTACGATTCAGTGAATCGGAAGGCCTCGTACTCGGATTGCAAAGCGTTGCCATCGGGCGCGAAGCCCGGGAAAATGGACGGGTCCATTGGACATCTGAAAATATTTAAACAACCATCAGTCTTGAAAACCACAGAAAAAACAGAACCGAGACTTGATTAAACAAACTTCATAAATAAATCGAAAAGAGTTGACAAATTGTTTAATGACTCACCCTTCGTCGTCGATAATCTGGAAAGTGCTCTTGGAGTCTTTGGCCATTGCTACGCAGCTGCGGGCGAATATTCCGTAGGGCGCTTGAAATTACAAATATCACAGTCATTTAATTCAAATAAAATGTTTCATTTCTTTTACGAGAAAATAAAAATGTTATATCTCAATGTGCGAATACTGTAAAAGTTCTATAAAAGTGTGATGAATGAATAAATTTTGGAAAATTTTTAGTACTACTCAAATATTTGTTTAACTTTGAAATGTAAAAGTACTGGCAAAAAAGAATAAGCATAAAAAATACTGAAATTTATCTATTTCTGTAAAGATACTGTTTTCTGGAAAATACACTAAAATTCTAAAAATGTGTACAATTCTTCATAGTTTAAAAAATTTTAAATCAAAATCCATAAAATCATAAATTCGGGCTCAGTAAATTATAAAATCTTCAAAACTTCTAGACAACGATTTATTTAAAAATCAAAGCAAATAGAGCTTTCAACAACTGGAAATAGTGTTTAATAAATAAGAAAGAAAGAAAATTCTCGAAGGAAAACGTACTGTCTTCGGGTATCTCGATTCGGAAGTTGAGCTTATCGCCGATGCGGACGGTTTCGACTTCGCGTAGGCGAGTGTCGAGGATGCGTATACGCGGGGGCGGTGCCTCTGGTGCGCTCGTGATGCTTATCATCTCGGGATCTCTGATGGGCATCATGCCGAAGGTGATGTTCTTCGACGTCATGTCGTAGGTGCACTTGACCTTGTAAATCTTGTCGGCCTTGGTCATGACCACCGAGTGATGCTGCAGCACCACAGTGTTCGAGTACACGCCAGTCTGAAAAATGTCACGTGGCTGTGCATCGTCACGGCAAACACGCCAATAACAATAAACAATAATAACAGAGCTTTTTATTAATCGAGGAATGAAGTTTTACGAAGTTGACATTGCTGGAGGTTCCGCATATTTAGAAAAATAAAATACAGAAGATTGATTGAGGATAAAATTATGATTTTATAGGAATAATTTTTGCAATAGATTATCTAAAGATGAAATAGTTATTTTATAGGATTTAAAATTTTAATAATGTACAAAACTTTTGACAACTTATAAAATAATTTATTTATAACTAAGAGTCCTAATTGTTACAGTGAGTCAATCTTTTTGACTGTTAAATTAATCAAAGATTATGAACCTTTCATTCAGTGAAATGAATCATTAAAGATGATCAATTTCTAGTGATTTGAATAATTATAATTTGAATATTTCTAGTAGTAGATGTTTTTCGAATTATTGAAAAATATTTTTTATATTTGAAAAATCAAAAATTTGTTAGCTTTCATTCAGTGAAATGAATCATTGAATATGAGAAATTTTCAATGATTTACATAGTTACACTTTGACTATTTCGAGTAGTAGAAGTGAAATATTTTTGATGATTGAATTATTCAAAGATTATGAACCTTTTTTCAGTGAAATTAATCATTAAAGATCATCGAATTCCAATGATTTAAATAATTACAATTTGACTATTTCTAGTAGTAAATGTTTTTCGAATTATATTACAGTGAAATATTTTTAATTGTAGAATTCATCAAAGACTTTTCACCTTTCTTTCAGTAAAATAAATCATTAAAGATGATCAAATTCCAATAATCGAAATTATTAGGTATAATTTGAATATTTCTAGTACGAGGGTCATTTGAAAAGTTTCTGGCCTTTTCAAGAAAATAACATTTTTCGAGGCACAACATAATTTATTTTTCAACATAATCTCCTTTTAAGT
>JAPYZL010035001.1:0-18008 GCA_030522825.1 Platygaster orseoliae | reverse complement strand
CAACAGTTCTTGAAACATTTCATACGTTAAGAAGCCTAAAACACTGTGCCGAATATCATGCAATTTTCGGCGTTCTAAACCAGGTTCCCCCCTTAATGCATCCCACGATCGAAATTTTGCATCGACTTTTTTTGTACTTTTCATTTTTCATGGGTTTTTATTTTATTTACGGATTTACAGAATTTCCGAAATACGTGATTTTTGGAGTTTCCCCTCACCCCCTTAGAATTTCGATATTTTCTTTGCACAAATTGATTTTTTACAGGGAAGTTTTTCCACGCTAGTTGAGGAATATGTTTTTTCCCCAGCATGATTGAAAAAGAAATTGGAGATGAAAAAATTTGAGGGAAAAATGTTTGCGTTAATTCATAGTTACCGAACGTGACGTTTGCCTTGAAAAACGTGACGACGCTGATGGAAAGCAACATCGTGGCAGACGTGAGCCAGGGAAAAGAATCGTTCAGGCGAATTCAGGAGGACATTCAGGAGGAAGTGAATAAAGCCATTCCGTTGGTGAGTGAGAGGCTGAGAAAAGCTGGAAAAGATTTGGAAATTACGTCGAGGAACATGACATCTGTTCTTGACAGACTGGTTGACGCGATTGATGACAAACCAACGGAATATCTGCGATTCGCTAAACGCCATATTGACCAGTACTCGCCCTACAGGTGGGTGAATTTTGAAAATTTTGGAGGTCGTTGCCGATCATTTTCCCGAACAGCCTTTTTGCCGAACGGTCATTTTCCCGAAAACCGTTTTCCCGAAAGGTCTTTTTTTCGAACGGCCATTTTCCCTAAAAACTATTTTCCCGAACGGGAAATTTTCCTATCAGCCTAATGTATAGAAATGCCATGGTTACGCCTTTACAATTTTTAAATTTTTAAATTGTAATAAAAAATTTTAATTATTGAATTAAATTTTAAAATTTAAAAATTAAAATAAAATTTATAATTTTTCAGTTACAAATTTTACCATGACTCTTTTTATTAAAGACTCTTACGAAATTTATGAATGTATACAATTGAAATAAAAGTGAAATTCCAACCGAAGTTCGGAAAATAATACTTTCGGGAAAATTGTCGTTCAGGGAAAAATACTTTAGAGAAAATAGCCATTCGGGAAATAATACGTTCAGAATAATGGTGTTTCGGGAAAATAGTTATTCGGGAAAACGACCGTACGGGAACTTGGATTCGGAAAAATGACCGGGAATCAGGTCATAAATAAAAGTAAAAATAAAAGTTTAGAATAAGTAAATTATTAAATTAAATTATATATTTATTCATTACAAAATAAATAAATAAATTTTTCATTATTGAATTAAGTTTTAATTCAAATTCTGAAATTTAAAAATTAAAATAAAATTTACAATTTTAAAATTTCAAATATTTACCATGACTCTTTTTATTGAAGACTCTTACGAAATTTATAAATGTATAGAATTGAAATAAAATTAAAATTCCAAACGAAATTCGGAAAATAATACTTTCGGGACAATTGTCGTGTAGGGAAAAATACTTTCGAGAAAATAGCCGTTCGGAATAATGGCGTTTCGGGAAAATAGTCATTTGGGAAAATGACCGTTCGGGAACTTGGATTCGGGAAAATGACCGGGAATCTTTGAAAGTAGTTAGTTCCTTGTGGAAATTCAAAACGAAAGTTTCTTCGGCATTTTTTTGAAAGTTGAAAAATGTGTATATTATTGTAAGCAGGGCAACAGAAAATATTCACTAAAATATCTTGAAATTTTTATTAAATATTTGAGATAGACATTAATTATTTTTTATTTATTCTTTTTTTTCAAGTATGTAAGTAAATGATTTCCAATGATTCATTTTATATAGTCGTGTGATTTATTCTAATAAATTGGAATTTCACTGAAATAATTTTTACATGTATTAAAGTTTGTTGCTAGGTTCGTTAATAAACAAATGTCATAAGTCACAACCACATTTGTTATTTTTTTAAATTCAAGTTTGAGAATTTTTTCATTCTGTACATGAAAAGTTGGGAAATATTGACGATAATCCTGTCAATTTCGGAAATAATTATTTTTGAAAAATTCAAATAAGAGACTTATTTAAATATTTTTTGTTGGCCTGGTTATGAGAATATTATTTTTGAAAAAAAAAATAATAATAATAATAATAATAGAGAGAGAATGAGTTTTTTCAGAATTCAGAAATTCATCGAAAAACACATGAAAAATAGTTGATCTGAAAGTTTTTTGAAAACTAGAAAAAAATTACTTAAATGCATGATCACATTATTTTAGAAGAATGAAGAAATATAAGTATAAATTTCTTGAAATTATTGAATTAATAAATACTTCAGAAATATGAAATTTACTAAAGGCACTTAAAAAAAAGAAATGAATTATTAAAAACTTCGTGATTTAAATATCATGAAAATCGCTTTTCATAATTGAGATACGTCAATAAAAAATGAAATAACAAAAAAAAATTAATTTTATATTTATTATCTTTCTATAGTTATTATAAAATCATTTATTATTCAATCAATTATATTTATATAAATATTTGATAATGCTATAGAATTCAAAGTTTCATGCATTTCTGGGTATTGAAATTAATTTTGTAGAAAACACTGTCTTTTATACAAATTTCCACTTCTTTTAGGATTTTACGTAATTTTTTACTAACAGCGAACGGGCATTTTTTTTTAACTAATTGCGAGATATAATTTTCGATTTTTTAATATTTTTTGATTTCTATTATGAGATTTTTCGAATTTCAGAATTTTCAAGTTATATAAATATTGGAATTCAGAGTTGTACATTTTTTTTTGCAAAATTTTTTTTGTGATGTTTGAATCAGTAAGTTTCAGGTAATTTTTATTTTATTATTATATTTTTTATGTGTTAAGTATTGATGTACAATTTAAAAAATTTGACAGTTTTATCACAGATTTCTATAAAAATGTTAAAAGTCCAATATTGTAGGGTCAAAGATTTTGAAATTTTCTAGTACGTTAATTGATTTTCATGGAAATAACTCTTGACAGATTGATATATTTTATAGAACTGTAGAAATTTCGTATTTTTTGGTACATATTTATGAGATTTTGTAATATTTTGTTATATTTTAATACTTTCTTAAGATTTTGTGGATATTTATTAAGATTTATGAAGTTCGCTGCTGTAGAATCAATTTTTTTAAATTTTCAATATTATATCCATTTCTTGCATTTTCGTATTTTTACTATGTATATAACTTTATAAAGTTTTTTAGTATTTTGATGGATCTAATAATTTTATATATGTCTATAAATGTTTTTTGAAATTAGATGCTCTGGAATTCTGAGTCTCTTAGATTTCTATTTCCTCTTGTATTTCCACAGATTTAAAATACTTTGAAAAATTTCCTACGTTTTTTATATTTTTAACATTTTCGTAAATTCTGATATTTTTTTTTATTATTAACAGGGTGAAACAATTTTCCAAATTTATCTTTTTTACGTTATCCACTACGAGTATTTCTCTTCATTTTAGTTCCATTATAGAATAAATTTTTCTAAGGTCAAGATTGTTGATATTTTTGAAAATATGAAATCAAGAATTCTAAAAGTGAGTAAAATTTTTCATGATTTCAACTTATTTCACGCTGTATTACAATTATTTTACTATTCATTGTTTTTCATTGCAGTATTTTCATGATTTATTATTCATGATTGCTAATTTTTGTTTATTTCTACATGAAATAATTATGAATCATCAAAATAGAGTGAAAAAAATACGTCTTGTATTTTATAGGAAAATCTGCTATTTTAAAAAATTTTCAGTCAGTAACTTATTTTAAAAAAATGTCTTTGTTTCAGGCACTACATGGGCCTCGCGATTGCCGGTGTGTTGCTCGTGGTTCTGATGTGTTTGACCTGCGGCTTGTGCTGCGGAATTTGTGGCAGACGACCCGATGGTTACGATGACGATTGCTGCAACAAAGGCGCCGGAGCTCGTTTTCTCATGACGTGAGTTTTCGAGATTCGCTTCCAGTTTTTTTAGTTTGCATGAAAAACAATATATTAAATATAATATAATTTAATAATAATTAATATATAATTAATATATTTTAATATATTAATGATATATTAATATATTAATAATATTAATATTAATAATAATAATAATATTATTATTAATATAAATATATTTGATATATAACTAATTTAATATAATATAATATAATATAATGCAATGCAATACAATACATACAATACAGTATAATACAGTACAATACAATACAATATATTATAACGAAATATAATATAATAAAATATAATGAAATATAAAAAAATGCATAAATTTCTCCAAATTTCCAAAAACCCCAGTCTACACATTTTTCGTTAGTTGCGACTTTCTCTGAGAAAAAAGCTCTCTAATCCAATTAGGAATCGATGAGTACGAAAATAGAAATTTTGTTTTTTTACAAAAAAAGCGTTGTCGAAATATTCGCAAAATACGTGTTTTTCAGGGCTGTGTGGATAATTTTCCTGTTGACGAGTATTTTGATGGTCGTCACTTTGGCCCATATGATCACGGGCGTTATGGTTCAACGCGGGATTTGCGACCCTTTGAAGAACCCACGAGATAACAGGATGTTCGATTTCGTGGACGATTTCGTGCACATTCGGAGGATTTTGTATCCCTCGAAACCGGAAGCAGATATCACCATGGGGCACATTGTTTCGTGAGGATTATTTTTATTGAAAGAACTGATCTCTCTGAGCCATTGTTGAAGGGAAAAATGATTGAACAGATGTATTTTTCATGCAATTAAAATTAAATGCAAATCATTTACATTTTTATTTTTTTTTTTAATTAAATTACATTTTTTTAAATTTCAATTTGCATTTTTTTTATTTTCAATTGAATTTTTTTATTTTGAATTTTGAATTTTTGTTTATTTTTTATTTTTAATTGAATTTGCAAATAAATAAATGCAAATGAAATGAAAATTGAAATAAAATGCAAATTGAAGAAAAAGAAAATGGCGAAACATGCATGAAAACTAAATATTTTTTAAAAACCAATAAAAATATAATAATAAAAATAATAATAATTATTATTATTATTATAATTATAATTATAATAAAAATGAAAATATTTGGTATTAAAAAAGAAAAACCTCAAAATATTCACAAAAAATCTAAAAGTGGCGAAATATTTCTGTTCCACCAAAAACTGTCAAAATATTTATTCAAATATTTTTGGTTGTCCTGATAATTATTCTCAGTCAATAATTTTTTTAAATAATCTAAATTAATCTTATGGTATTTTTCGTCAGGAAGATTATACATTTTGTCAAATAAATCAGTAATAACGCCAATTTTTTGTGGAGATCAATTCTTATGAAATAAAATTAGGAAAAACAAAACTAATTTTTATTGATTTCTTACAATAAATTGAACAAGCTTTGATGATTTTGTTGGGTAATTTAGGTCGTGCCATGCGAACAATTCCCTGTACAAAGTCATGAAACTAGAAAACATGATCGACATCGGCGCCCTTATAAATTATGTGGACCGCTACGACGTCAATCGAACGATTCAGGAGCTGCAGAGAAAGATCAGTCTTTCTCCGGGGATTGTGATACTGAACGAGAACGCTAAAGTCAAGCTGAAAAGCCTGGCACGCAGTGGTTTGAGCGACATTAAATTTTACCAGTACACCGAACTTCTGAAGGAAAACATCACCAACATCAATCTTTTGCAACTCGCCCAAAAAGTGGAGCACGTGGCTATGAATTTCTCGCAGAGCGCTAAAGGTTTGGTTTTTTTTTTTAATGAAAAAGTGATGGTTTATATTACTTAAATTTTATAGTATAATAATACAAATAATCTCATTTCTTCACATACTATGAAAAACATTTATTTAATTTATTAAATAAATAAAATTAAATTCATTCATTTAAAAAATAAAATAAAATTCATCATTTTGGAAAATTGCAATTTAGATAATATATAGTTCGAAATTTCTATTTCATAGTGCAGTTTCCTTCATTTTTTCAGGTTCCGAAGATTTGATAGAAGACTTGCGAGAAAACGCGGACGAACTTCGAAGGATCCATGAAAATTTAGTCAATCCCATGATGGAATTGAGCGAAAATTTGAATGACATGGCCATCGATTTGGAGAAACATATAAAATTCAATCAAAGCTCACTGCCAGAAGTTATTTACGATCTTATCGAGGAAGTTTCTCGGGCTCAAGATTTTCTTAACAAAGATGGCCCCGCGTTTGTGCAATTGGTAAATTTCGAAAAAAAAAATCCGTTAAGTCTAGGAGAAATTAAAAAAAATTTTTGGATTTTGCAGTTGGCTTCAAAGTTTGGTAATGCGTTCATGTCTCGAATAATGGACTTTTCGGTCTACGCCAAGACGAATGCCATGGAAAACATCGGAAAATGTGGGCCTGTTTCCAACGCTTATAATGCGACGCTTGTCGCAGGATGCAACAAAATTTTGGATCCTTTTGTGAGTTTTTTTATTTTTTGAACCAAGAATTACATATTCTGAACAGTAAATTGTAGTAATTAATTAAAGTTAGGTTTGTGATTGATAAAAATTTTCTGAAAGGCATCACAATTTTAACTTCGTTATTTATAATTTTTTTAACCATATATTTTTATATTTTATTAATTTTTATGTTTAAGCAAAAATATGCTATTATCTATAGTGTATTGCTTGTGTATGTTATACTACTGTATATTCTAACCAAATTTGAATTTTTCGTAAATTTTGTTGTTTAAGAACGTTTTTTGGATTCCAATAATTAACTCAAATTAACTTTACGATTGTTTATGATTGATGAAAATTTTCTGAAAGTCATCACAAATTCAACTTCATTATTTATAATGTTTTTACTGTATATTTTATTCTTTATATTTTTACTTTTTTTGTTGTTTAAGCAAAAGTGTGCTATTATTTTGCTTTTATATGTTATACTACTGTATATTTTAACTATATCTAAAATTTTCGTCATTGTTGTTGTTGTTTTAGAACGGTTTTTGGATTCCAATAAGAATTTAAAATTAACCATAAGGGTGCTTATAATTGATAAAAATTTTAGAAAAACTATCACAAATTCAACTTCATTATTGATAATTTATTGACTACATAGTTTGATATTTATATTTTTATATATTTTTTTGGTTATTTAAGCAAAAATGTGTCATTATACTGTATTGCTTGTATATGTTATAATACTGTATATTCTAACCAAATTTGAATTTTTCGTAATTTTTGTTGTTGTTTCAAAACGGTTTTTGGATTCCATTAATTGATGAAAATTAACTTTACGACTGTTTATGATTGATAAAAATTTTCTAAATGGCATCACAAATTCAGCTTCGTTAATTATTATTTTTTTACTGTATATTTTTATATTTGTATTTTCACTTTTTTGGTTTTTTAAGCAAAAATGTGCTATTATTTTGCTTTTATATGTTAAAATACTGTATATTATAACTAAATCTGAATTTTTCGTCATTTTTGTTGTTGTTTCAGAACGGTTTTTGGATTCCAATAAGTAATTAAAATTAACTTTGAGAGTGTTTATAATTGATAAAAGTTTTCTAAAAATTATCACAGATTCAACTCCATTATTGATAATTAATTGATATATAAATACTTTAATATTTATATTTTCATTTTTTTGGTTCTTGAAGCAAAAATGTGCTATTATTTCGATTTTATATGTTATACTACTGTACATACTAACCAAATCTGAATTTTTCGTAATATTTGTTGTTGTTTCAAAACGGTTTTTGAATTCCAGTAATTAATGAAAATTAACTTTACGACTGTTTATAATTGATAAAAATTTTCTAAAAGGCATCACAAATTCAACTTCATTATTTATAGTTCATTTAATATATATTTTAATACACGGAAAAAACAATATGATTGTCACAACCTTATAAATAGTAACATTTGCCTCAACTATTTGCAAGGTGTAGACAACCTTATTTGTGGTTGGTGCAACCATGTAAAAAGTTACTACACGCTTCACAAAAATGGCAGTTACTTTTAATGTTGTTGCACTAACCACAACCGAGATTATGACAACCATATTGTTTTTTCCGTGTATTTATACTCTCACTTTTTTGGTTGTTTAAAAGCAAAAACGTGCTATTATTTAACCAAATATGAACTTTTCGTCATTTTTGTTGTTTCAGAACGGTTTTTGGATCAGCGTGGGTTGGTCATTGATTATTTTCATGCCTACCATAATTCTCTGCGTGAAATTAAGCGCTCTCTATCAAAAATCGGATCCGTACCCAGGACCCTTAGTCGAGGCGTGAGTACTTCTGAATTCACATAAAAATTTCTTTATTCTATTCATAAAAGCTCTTGACAGCAGTCGAAACCATTCTGCCGTAAAACAAAACAAAAATCGCTTTGTTTGTTCTTATCGCTTGCTTGTCGTTTCTTCAAAGGTTTCACGTGTAAAAAAGCGTCATCATTTTCATTGTTTTTCCCTAGATTTTCAGTATCCTTTGTTCTCTGAGCATGCGAAAATGTTTTTTTTCTTCTCTTATCGTTTTCTCAGCGTTTCGAATAAATATGAAAGAGCGTAGAAATATAATTTGACAAGCGTGGTGATTCCCGAGGAAAAATTAGATAAATTATGAAGAAAAGGAAATTTATAAAGAAAAATTATAAAATTTCTCCTCGACGAACTGCCACGATCAGAAAAATGTTGAACTTGGTATTTGGATTCTACTTCTAAATTCTAATGGCTAACCCACTACGTTTCCAGTGAATATTTGTATGACGCGTACGCAGACAGGGATAACATGCCCCTCGCTAAGTAAGTACACTTCGTGGAATTAACAATCAGAGCGCCAGACTTTTTTTTCAACACTAACAAAGCATGCGCAAATCATGATTTAACTTTCAAAATCTGTTTTTTATTCTATTAACACGATATGAATAATATTCAAATGTTATGGTGTGAAAAATGTGATTGGGACTCTGCTCTAAGAACCTCACGCAGGGGACTCTGCCCAAGACCAAGAAAAATGAATATAATTTTTTTTTCTGGAATGGCCGTTTGATGAGTTGAAAAAAAGGATCGTTGTTTAATAATTGGTGAAATGGGAAATGTTGCAGCGTGCACGATAAGAAATACGCGCACGGGAGGCATTATCCTCTGGCGTACCCAGAAAGTTACGACGGCCCGGCGGTTGGTTACAGCGAACGAGAGCGCATGAACGCTCCCCACCCCTCCCACCACGATCCGAGATACTCGGACATCGCTCCCAAGTGAGTACGAATTTCCAAAAATGTGGATTAGGGATGGGATATATCAGTAAAAATCATTACTGATATATATCAGTAGCTTGAGGTTTCGTACTGATTGAAATCAGTAAATATTATTAATTTTTCCTGCCATTGACTTAGAGCAGTGTATTCAAAAATTCATTTATGTCAGAAAAAAATTCTTGGCTCCAGTGGAGAATGTTACTTATTTTTATCTTCAACCAGTGATTTCAAACTTATATTCTCACAAGGGGACTTCATGCTTCATGACTTCATGATTTCGCCCAAAATTTGTCTATGCGTAATAAACTCATAGATAAGAAAAACCCCTTAACCGTTTTCCGGAATAATATTCATAATTAACTGAGCAATAAATTATTAAAACCAGCGTTCACATGACGAAGACATTACGAGTTGATTCTTCTACGAATAAGTCACACATCAATGTGGTCGAGTGGTGAGGTGAGAGGGCCCACCTCGAGCCCGCAGGGAGCAGAGTACGAGAACTGATTTTGACAATTTTTTTTCAATTTATTTTAATGCAAACATTTGTTATTAACTTTCAATTAAAAAAAGTAATGGGTATTATACTTTTTTTTCATGTGAACAAGCTTTCCTTTTGTTATACAATTAACTTTTCGATAGTAACGATCGCTTATCTGAAAATCTATTTTATTTATGATTAAACGAAAATTGCGGTTTAAAGCAATTATAAATGAATAATTTATTATTTAATTATTTAATTAATTAATTGAATCATTTATTTATTATAAATAACTCATAAAGCATTATGAATAAATATGACGAGCAAAATAAATGTGTACCAATAAAATCAGAATAAAATTTCCGATCACAATCTTGAAAGACAAAGGCAAAGCCGAGGTGTCAGTATATGTACCCACATAGTGAAATCCCAAAATTGATTATAGTATCGATAAAAATATCACTATTTATCAGTAACAACAAAACCTTACTGATACTTATTGAAATTTCTCCTTACTGATAAATATCAGTAGTTACTGATACATTTTCCATCCCTTATGTGAAACATCCTTTCTCGTAACCGGGGCTTTCTGAACTACGAATGAAAAATTTGACGATTTGTTGACAATCTGACGATGATTTGCGAACATGGTGTGAATTTGCATGAACGTTCACGTGAAGTTTACATGATGTTTACGCAAAGTCGACGTAAACTTGGTGTAAACTGTTGACACAAATGTTTATTAACTCTTGCAGTTTTGCCCCGCAACGGCAACGCCACAAAATAGTAGAACCCTTCGATAACGAAAGTACTGATAACGTGTTTAGTATCGCACTAGAATCGCAGTAAGTCTTTGCCATTTACGAGCTCGACTTCGCTATGGGTTTTGGTCATAAACGCACGCGCCACGCATTTCACGGGCTTGTTTACCCCATTTCCCAGTTGCGCGTTTTCACTTGAGAACAGGTGCGTAGGCAGAAAAGGGAGTTTTTTGGGGATTAAATTGAATACCATTCCGAGTAAAGATAAAGAATAATGGAATAAATAGTATCGATTTATAAAATAAATTCTATATCTATTCAAAAAATTGATTTCCTCTAATTTTCTTTCTAGTTTTTTGATGATTTTTGTTTAGGTAATTTGATGATTTTCAAATTACACATTTTGTTTGATCTCCCTCCTTTTTTTTCGAAAAATTTTCAAAAATCGATTTAGTGATTCTTCAAAAATTAATTTTCTTTTATGCTCTTCTTTTCTTTCGATCATTTTTAAGAAATTTTTTAAAATTCGTGAAATTCGATCATTTTCTAAACATTTTTTAGAAACAAAACTCATGCCTAATAGTTTCTTTTTTTTTCATGATTTTTAAAAATTGAATGTAATAATTCATTTTTTTAAGTCCTCCTTTTTTTTCAATAATTATAATTCATAATATATTATTATTATTATCATTATTATTATTATTATTATTATTATTATTATTATTATTATTATTATTATTATTATTATTATTATTATTATTATTATTATTACTACTTCACTATTCTCAATTTCCTGTCTTTTTTAATGATTGTAAAAATTTTTTAAACGATTTTCCAAGTATCAAATCTCATCTAAATTCATCTTCTTAAAAAAAATGAGTTTTTCTATTAGTCTCGATGCATTTTGAAAAAAATGTTTTAATGATTGTTCAAAACCGGATTTTTCTAAAATTTTCTCTCCTTTCCTCAATTAATAATTGTATTTATTCTTTTTTTATTTTTTCTGCTTTGATTTCGAGCTTTTATTCACCCCAATAAAAAAATTTTCCCGCGATTGCGCGATGTACACATCACTGAAATCTGAAGGATATAATAAATTTTTTCAGGCGAGTTCTGTAAGTTTAACAAAATTTAGAATTTTTCAATTAAGCAACTCAGAAATAACAATATTACAAGCTTCAGAAGAATTTTTTTACTAAACAAATTGCAACCATAAATGTTTGACTAGGTAGAGATAGAAAAATAAAAATCTACGAGAAAGCTAGAAATCTAAAAAAACAATCCGAAGATATATTTAAAGTTTTTGAATTCTATTGAAGAACTTTTTTTTGAAAAATCTGAACAAATACCTACGATTTAATAAACTTGGAATTCTAGAGCATCAATTTATAAAAAGCGTATATAGCAATTTAGAAAAATAGTATAAATCTATGAAAATACTAGAAAACGTGACAAAATTTCATGATAAAAAAAAGTTTTACGAAAACTCAAGTTTACTAGAAGAATTCTAAATACTTCAGGATTTCCAAAAATTTCATAAATGCAGAAAAATCAAGGAATTCCAGTAATATATAAATTTTCAAGAACTAAATGAATATAATTTTCTTAAAAATTAAAAAAAAAATTAAATCTCTAAGCATTAAATCCTACAAATTTATATTAAATTGTATAAAGATGGAAATCTTTTAAATTATACATACTCTGAAGAAATAAACTTGAAAAAATAGAATTCTATGAAAGTACCTACTGTTTTCAAAAAAATTTGAGTAATACACAAGTAACACATCAATTTTATTCTTAAAAAATACGTCGATAAAATTTTCTTCTATTTTAAAAACTTTGAATTTTAAAATTTTGAAATTAAATGATAATCAAATAAATATTTTTTTAATTTTAAAATTTTTTAATTAAATAATAATAATATGAAATTTTCTTTAATTTTAAAAATTATAAATGAAATCATAATAATGTAAGATTTTCTTTAATTTAAAAAATTTTAAATGAAGTGATAATAAAATAAAATTTTCTTCAATTTAAAAATTTTTAAATTAAATAACAATAAAATGAAATTTTCTTTAGTTTAAAATTACAACAGAATTGTATTAAAAAAAAAACATGCAATACGAAAACCCCAGAAACCTATAAAATATTCTGTACAGTTAGAATTTTTTTTTAAATCTATAAAAATATAAAATTTTCTTAAAAACATATATATTCTTAGAGCATCAAATTCTAGAGTTCTGAAGCGAAATCTGTAATTATTTCAGAAAATTCTTTAACTTGTACAAATACCGAAAAAATTCGAAAATTGTCGAAAAAAAAATCAAAACCTCAGTGACTAGAAAATCAGAAAAATATAATTAAATTATATTAAATACGATCATAAAAAATGATCGACTCTGGACTCCAACGGTCGTATAATTTTAAAATTCCCCACTTAAAAAAATCGTGAATTGCACTGACATTAAAAAATTTCTAAAATCCCGAAGGAAATATATTTCTTCGAAAAACCCCTCTCGAAAATTTTTTCTGCCTACGCTCCTGGTCGAGAAACATCATAGGAAGTCAATTAAATAAATGTTTCGCTTCATTTTGTGACTGATGATTCACTTTTGTGAGTGTTAATTCACAAAAATTTAATTGTCAATTAAAATTATTTATTTAATTTTTAATCATTAATTTTTTGTGAATATACGAAGTCCAAAATGGAGTTAGACTCTAATTCACACAGCATGTACAGCAAATCAATGAGCTTGGAGATTCTTGTTGATTTCAATTATTACAAAATTCGAGTGTTGAGTAGGTATACTCGTTGAAAATTCAAAAATACCTGATTTTCGATTTCTTTCGAGAACTTTTTAATTGTAACAGTTCATTATTATACATACAGTAAACGCTTGTTATTTGGCCAGAGCTTGGTATTTGGGTCTCGGCGCAAAACAGCTTGTTCGGTACACGAATTTTTCTTATTCATGGCGGTTTGTGAGGTTGATGTGTGTTTTGTCAGAAACTTTAACATCAAGAACATTATTATTTTATTTTCTCTTATTTTCTGAATTAAAGTTTATTGCTTACATTTCATTTAACTATCCTGAAATATTTAAAATCAACCTGTAAAAAATAAGGGAAAATCAGATTTCTTATTTCGACTGTGTCGACAAAAAAGCATCAACCTCAAAAAGCAGGGTTCCCACTCATCGCATCCTACGACGAAAAAAAAAAAAAAAAAATGTATAGAAAAGTGTCAGATATTTCATGGTGAAAATTTTTCTTCTCCCGGTTATTTCCAGGTGAGTGGGAATCTTGCAGGGGGGAACAACTCGCGACGTTCGGTACACCTCTGCACGTAAGTCTCTCGTACAGGCTAATTACAGTAATCCTTGGTTCGTTGAACGTTTATACACTCGTTGCTGTACTGACTATTTCCGTTGGTTTTCGTTTTTCGTTGCGTACGAAGAGTATGAACAAAACAAAACAGAACTCCAGACCCATCATCGGTGTTTTTAAAATTTTTGTTTCTATTTTTTCATGGTGTAATCTTCAATAATGGCGCGTTTGTAATACAATCTCTTAAGTAATAAGATTTTGTGGTATTTATTTAGATTTTGAGTATTTCTATAATACGACGATTTATAACTATATAATATACAATTTTTGATTTTCGATTGTTTGTTTTCAATTGTGCGATTTTTTGGAATTGAAAATTTTCAAGTTATGTTACTATTGGGGTTTAGAGTTACACATTTTTTATTTTTGTTTTTTTAATGATAGAAAAAGATTTTCGCGATGTTTGAATCATTGAGTTTTAGATAATTTTCTCAGTGCCTTTAGTATTTTTCATATTTTTTAAGTTTTGACAGAGAATTTGAAAGATTTTGAAATTTTATCACTGATTTTTGCATAAACTTGTAGAGTTTAATATTGTATAGTTATAGAGGTTATGAAAATGTTGAGTATTTTTATTGATTTTCATAAAAATTCAATCTTCGCAGAATAAAGTATTTTATTTAAATTCTAGAATTTTCGTATTTTTCGGAAATAATAAGATTTTGTAGTATTTATTTAGATTTTTAGTATTTCTATGAATTCCTCTAGATTTCTATAATCCGATGACTTATAACTATATAATTTACAATTTTTTATTTGGTTTTAAATATACGATTTTTCAGAATTCAAAATTTACAAGTTATATAACTATTGGGGTTTAGAGTTGCAGATATTTCATTTTTTTATCTTACTTTTTATTGACGAATTTTAATGATAAAAACAAATTTTAGCGATGCTTGAATCATTAAGCTTTTGTGAATTTCTTCAGTGTCTTTAGTATTTTTCATATTTTTTAAGTATTGATATACAAGTTGAAAGATTTTACGATTTCATTACGAATTTCTATATATAAATATAATATATTCTATTTATTTTCTTATTTTTTAGATTTATATATATTATTTGTACTATTTTTATTATTTATACTATTTATATTATTTATATATGTATTTATATAAATATATTTTCTATATAAATATCTAGAGTTTAATATTGTAGGGTTAGGGGTTATGGTAACATTTAGTATTTTTATTGATTTTTATTAAAATGAAATCTTTACATATTGAAGTATTTTTTTGAATTCTAGAATTTTCGTATTTTTTGGTTTTTATGAGATTTTTTAATATTTTATAGTATTTTTTAAAAAGATTTTCGGTATTTCCATAATCCAATGATTAAGGAATTAAAGCTACAAAGATATTGAGTATTTTAAAAGATTTTCGAAACTTAATGTATAGCCAGATTTTCAGTGCTTAAAAAACTGCAGAGTATTTGTATTTTTTGTGATTTATCGTATTTTCATAGATATCTAGTATTTGCATGGATTTTGCAATAGATTTTTAAAATTTGATGCTGATTAATTCAAATTTATTTTTCAGAAAAAAAGTACTTTTTATACAGATTTTCTGTGATATTTTAATAGATTTAAAAATTCTTATGCTTCAGAATACGAAGTTTTAAAACGTTAAAAAAAAATCATATTTATATAGTTTTTGAGTTCAAAAAAATATCTGTTTTTCTTTTTCTATTTTTCAGTATTTATCAAGTTTTGAAATATTTTCCAGTATTTTAATAAATTCGTTGATTTTTTGTGGATTTCTTTTCAAATTTATGAAATTTGTAGTTCTAGAATTGAAATTTTTATAAGTTTTCAGTGGTTTTTTTTATCTATTTATAGTATTTTTTAGTGCAGATAAAATTTTGTAAAGTTTTTTTAGTATTTTTATAAGTCTAATTATTCTATATATTGCTTCATACGTTTTTCGAAATTTATTGCTTTCTTGTTTTTTCATAGTTAAAATGATTCGAAAGATTTTATATTTTTTTCAATAAATTTTTATATAAATTTCTATAGTTTGATACTTTAGGATTCAGCTTTTTCCAGATTTTTAGCATTTCCGAATATTTTAATTTTTCTCCATTATTCGGAAGACACATTTTAAACGTTGACTGTATTTGAGGGTCACTCTCCAAGAGTTTACTGTATTCAAAAGAATTCATAAGTGAAACTTTATTGCAGGTTGCACTGTAAACGACCTATTATTATTCTTTTGTTATTGTTTTTTTTCCAGAAAACAAACAAGAAAATGTTGTTACTGTATGGCACTGATGTTTATAAACATTGAATAAGCAGCAATAAATTTTGTACCTTATGATATTTTATCAGCCATTTTACTGTTTCCAAAATTCAGATATTGTATGACTTTCGCATTTTTCATCTAGATTAAAATGGCTGTAAACTTTTGCACAAGATTGTTTTTTTGACCACGATAAATATATTTCATTCTCACTTTAGCGCGACTGCAAATTCAGTGTTCATAGAAATGAGTGAAGATCATTGATTCGACGCTTTTTGTGATTTCCTGGAGAGAATATTGAGGGCATTGTACGTTTCGTGAGTTTCAGAAATTGGGACTTTCCAAACGGTGGACCACCGCGATACCAACCGGCTTCTGGAGCTGCCCCGGTTACGAGCACTGAATACGAGCGACCTCCGCCGTATTATTATCCAGGGCCAGGGTAAATATTAATTTATTTATCCCGTAATAACTATTTTTCAACGATTTTTCAAATTAACGAACGTAGGGAAAAATAAAAAATTGTAAAAAATCAAATATATTTTAATATAAAATTGAATGTTTCATATCAATAATTTTATTTTTATTTATTTATTTTATTTACAATAATTTCATTTGTTATGCAATTTTTATATGAAATATTGAATTAAATTGAATCAATGTTTTATATAAACATAATGATATATATAAAATTAAATGAATAATTACTATGAAATTGAATGAAAATATCTTCGTAATTTTAGTATTAGTAGTGTAACTTATCGTTTTTTCCACGGAAAATGCGGACGATAGTTAATGAAATGGCGTGGATGTTCAGGGGCAGAAATTAGGACACGAGAGCCGTGGCATGCACAAAATCGTCCCTGAGCAGCGCGGCAATGTACAGCCTGACGCGAAGCTACAGGAGGACCCTCGGGAGAAAACGCTCCCAAGCGAGCAAACGAGACTACGTCTAAAAAACAAAACAATTACTCATCACGAGAAAAAAGGGAATATATAACGATTCATGCCACGGGACCTCTCAAAGCGCGGATTATACCAAGAACTGACACGTTTTCGCGACGCATCCTGCCATCGCTTTTCCCCAGGAAAATCATCGCCACGGATCGTCCGAATCCCCAAATTTCGCGCCGGCAAATTTTTCGTTTTTCTTTTTTTCCATCATCTTTTGCATTTTTTTTTTCTTTTTTTTTAATGGCAAAGGAGAGAATGTGACAGAGTATGCTGGAATTCAATGATAAGTCGAATAATTTGTTGAGATTTCGGTGCAATACTCCATTTTACCCCACGATTCGCGCCATATCGTAATTTGCCACATTATCGTTTTTCGTTCTATCACGCACGTTCTCACGTTATTGTAGATAATTTTATGTGTGTGTATGGTAATTTAAGAGCACAATGTGTACGTGGGTCGTTGGAGGAATTGTTTTTTACATTAGGGCGAGGGGGAAGAGGGGGGGGGTGGTCTTTTTGTTTTCATCAAATGTTACGCTGCCATTGAAAAAGAACTGCCAATAGAACTTTTTCCGCGGAGGTTTGGGGTGTGTGTTTTTTTTGTTATTAAGGATTGTTCGTTAATTACGTGACGACAGATTTTCGAAATAATCTGGTTGTGAGAAATTGAATCTCGAATTTGATGACGTTGAAAAGTACTTTTTTGAATCTCATTGCACATTTTGAAAATTGTAGAAAAATACGTCGTATTTTAGATTTTTAGAAAATGTTTTTTAAACTTGTTGACATGAATCTCGTTAACGATGTTTTGTAGTGGAAATATTCGGTTTTGAATTGGATCTGAAAAGCAAAAAAAAAGTGAAATTGGATTAAAAAATTGCATGAAAAAAACGTCACTAAATTA
>JAPYZL010034994.1:0-13664 GCA_030522825.1 Platygaster orseoliae | reverse complement strand
TAAAAATCATTAGATTTGACGTGCTGCGTAGGGTAAATTTCATGACGAGTACGGTAAAAATACTGCTCGCCGAACAGTGAATTCGCGATAGAAATTTATTACAAGATATCATTTTTACATTCGTATTTTTTACAGAGTAGGCAGTTGATATAAAAATAAATTTTTTTAATAAATATCTCTATTTAAGATTTCCACCATAATTCGCGTTTGAGAAAAAATTTGGTGCAGCCACCTAGGGAGAACGAGAGCGTACTAATGAACTTGAGCGTGTGCGTTAGACGCAGTGCATGAAAATTTCGAATGAAAAGTGATTTCACATGAAATTCTAGAAATGTATAAAAATGTTTGTCATTTTCCAATACTTTAATATTTACGTAATAATGTTTGAAGGTGAGCCCGAGGCTTCAGGGTTTCCTGGAAAAAATGTTGGTGAGAGATCCTGCGCAGAGAGCGACTGCCACGGAACTTTTGCAGCATCCATTCCTGAGGCAGGCGCAGAATCCGAGCATTCTGATACCACTTATGCGAGGCGCCAGGCACACGAATTGTTGAGCTATTTTTTTTCGGCTCATACGTTCATGGTTGTTTTGTGTTGTTTTATTTTAATGCTTTCCCGATCAATTATTGGAGTTTTTTTATGTTGGAGTTGTTGAGAATTTTGCAATTTTTGAAAAAATCTTGCGTAGAATGCATAATTTTACCAGTAAATCAAATCATACTCGTTACAATACATTCCGAGTGCCTTCAAGCGTATTTATCCAGGTAAAAAGAAGTGATAAAGGAAAAAGGAAATAAAATCGTACTTTTAGCGAATTTTTGTGCATAGAAAGGGAAATTTACGCGAAAAAAGTAGTAATTTGTTTACCCATTATTTATTAAAAGACTGGAGAATCATATTTATCGATGTTGACGTAGAATTTGTGAGACTTGAAGCTAACTTGCATAAGATTTTGTGTACAATTCAGTGTTTATACGTTGTATCACGTATTGTTAACAATCATGTTAAAATGGCCTGCCTCTTTAATCAATGAAGAATCACTCAAATTTGTACAAAATATTTTAGGAAAATGAAAATATCGCGCGTTCCTCAGTGGATTTGTAACAAAAGTGCCTCATGTGAGAATATTTATACAACTTAACAAATTCTTTGCTCAGGCCATGCTAAGGAGTAGAAAACACGTCAATTTTTATACGAAAATTATCAACTCGAGATTGATTATTGTATTTATGAATGTACTTTGTAAGTGCCGATAGGAAAAATGTTGAAAATGGTAATATCGTTGTGAAACGACGATTTTTATCCGTAGTTTAACTCTGTATTACAAGCAAATTATTTAAGAATTTGTATTGAACATTCCCATGTACATAATTGTAAGCGTTATCATTGAGCTATTTTTAAGCGAATTATTCCACATTTATATACACATTATAATCGTTACGTTGACGAGTTAATTTTTTATAGGCCGTTTTAAGTATGTACTTAGTTAAATTTACAATAAATTTTGTGAATAAAACGAAACGTTTTTACTCTGAATTTGGGGTGGATTCGTGAAAAAAAATGCCATCAGGTAAGTAACAACGAGTTTATTTTCTGATCCTAGATAAATTACGTAGTCCATTTTTTTTATGGTACAATAAACATTTCTCCGCGTATAAAACGTCTCGCTTTAGTTGACCCAAGGTGGATGCTGGTAATTCTGCATTACCGGCGTTTGATGGCGCTGCATTCCCTGCGGCACCGGCGGCGGTGGCGGGGGGTTGCAGATGGAGAGGGGGAACGGCTTCTGTCCGGGCGGGCCGTCGAGTTCGTCGGCCTGGCCTGTAACGTGCGATTGACGTGTTTATTATTCTTTGAATTACTGTAATTTCACAGGTATTGGATGAACTTTTCCACGGTTTGATGATCAGTGTCTTTCACTTTCATTATATTGTCACGGCTTTCAGCCATATCCGATATCAACATTTGCCTTACAGAGCTTCTAGCCACAAATACTGCCTTGTGAACTTTGAATTCTTTTTCGCCAACTTGTATTATAAAATCAAAAGACGATGATAACTAAATATCTACCAACCTCGAAGGAAATTGATATGAGGCGGAGGCATGTTCACTGGAGGCGGCATTTGATGCCCCACGTGTTGACCTAACCTCTCATTGAAAGCCGGCGGCGGCCTGTTCCAAGAAATACCCGGGTGATGCTCGTTCTGCGACATCGGGCCCAAAGAAAGCAACGGCATCCCGTCATTATTGCCCGAATCCTCGCCCGGTTCGCGTTCTTTTCAAAAAATTCCAATCTTAGTTTTGCAAAAAGTCTCAGTATTTCGAGTCAATTGGCAAACTCACCGAGATTGTTCTGTCCAGGAACCATCCGACGATCCGCGAACCGTTTTTCACCTTCGAGAAAAGAAAAAAAAACCGGCCCAAAATCATTATCAACTACGACCGAAATCATTTCTTCACATCGCTGTCAAACATTCAAAAATTGCTCGAAAAAAACTGCTCTCCTTCGGCGTTTGGTGCGATTGAATATGGAACTAAAGTAAAAGCGCAAATTGTTTTTTGGTGACATCGCCTTCTGAAAACGTGCAATTCGGCAAATGGTTAATGAGACAGTTAATAAATGATTCCATGATCGCCGCTCGAATACGTAAAAAAGAATTCTATCTCTACGCATGCTCTCACTACTGTAAATTATTCCGCCGGCGAAATCCCTGTGAATTGGAAATAAATGTATGCGCATTCAGAAAACGCGTGTCCGTGGACTTGAGGAGATAAGAGAGAGAGAGAGGAGCCCTGAAAAACTGATCCTAGCGAAAAGTGGATTTTTAGCCGAGAACGAAAATGTCGAAACGGATCGGAGTCGTTTTCACATTTTTTTGGCCACTTTTCCACACTAGTGGAGAAATATAACTATTATACTTCGAGCCGTTTCGACATGGAACTTGAAAAATGTTCCGCGTTCTTCTCAAAAACTACTATCTACAGACCTGGGTGCGGGGTTGGCACAAACATCTTGTTGGGGTCTCGGTGCACTGGTCCAGACGACGGCCCCAGACCCTGCAAGTTTTGCTGCGCTCGATCCGTTTCTCTGTTCAAACAGTCGACAGTTACAAATCGATTAGCAATCCAAACACCTTTCAACATATACATCCTTCAATAATCCAGCAGGATTTTCCAGATTTCTGAAATGGCATCTAAAATAATCCAATCAACTCTTACATCTAAATCGAAATAAAAAATATTCATTAGGATTGTTGATATTTTTTAAAGACATTTTTCATTTTTTCAACGATAAATATCGATTTTTTTCAAAATATCGTACATCCAGATTTTTTTATCAATATATAAGAATATCGACGTTGATATTTTTAAAAATATCAACAACCATAACATTGATATAAGCTTGTTCGATTTTCAATATCGATACATCGAAAATAAAAATCATACAGATTTATTTTACTTTTAGTAGTTTCAGATTTTTTCTCGTAACTGCAATTTAAAGGTTTTTCTGGTATTTTTATGGATTACTTTCTTTATTATAATGAAGAATTAATTTAATTAACTTCTTATTTTTTCCGAAATATCTCTCTAGACTTCTAGAATGTGATTTTCTGATATATTTATGAATTCATGACATAGATTTCTAGAATTTCATGCTCCAGGAATCAAACTTTTATTGACTCCAAGAATCGGAATATATTTTCGAAAAAATTAGACCAGCTTCTATAAGTATTTAATAAAATTATTGCACTCTGAGTATTTTTTTAATTTCGTTAGCTTTTATATAAAATACAAAAATTTGAGTATCTATTTTCATGGATTTTATGACGTGTTATTTAAATAATTTTTGTGGATCGAATTCATATTATTGATTCCACATTATATTAATTTTAAATGAACAAAATTTTAATGTATCGAAAGGAAATGTCGATTTTCCGATGTATCAATACGTATCGTCCATCCCTACATCAAATATATAAATAAACAACGGGGCGTCTAACGAATTAATAACTTAATAAAACTAAAAAAAAACTCATCAAATCATATTCGTTCCAATATAAATTAACCAACATCGTAAGAAGCCGCGTTTTCTTATCGCATTTTTCCTTTTCACGTGAGACATACATTATTATTATTTTTTGGATTTTTTTCTCATGTTTTATTAAAGTCGTTTCGCTTTTCAAAGGATAACTTACTATTTTAATATTAGTTATTAATTATTTACTTTTCGTTCGTTTATTCCAGACGAGATTGATTTTTGAAAATGCTCGAGATCGGCCCATGAGCAAGGGGGGGGGGAAGGGTAATTATATAATAATAAATTAATTAATAATTTAATAATTATTAGTTAATATTATAAACTAATTAAAAAAATAATGTTATCTTTTTCATTACTTTCTCTCTTTGCCAATTTAACTCTCTCAACTCACTTTTAAATTTTCTCTCGAACACACCTTAAAAATAAACCTTGCACACGAACCTTTCCCAAGCCATCAATAATTTATTAACAGCTTGTCGCCTACCTCCACAAATAATATCTAAAAAATGTCCTTTTCCAAATCGACAAAACACAAATAAATGTTTCCACCTCATTCCAAATTTACCGATTTCCCGAGCATTAATCAACGAAAAATCAGTAAATTTGGTTCTTACAACGATGATTCACTCCAACGCCAACAAATCTGGTTTTTTCGCTTCCTAAGATATGTAAAAGATAAAAAGAAAAAACAAAACAAAACAAAAAAAAATAGTACACTTCGACAACCTGTGCAAGTTAGAAAAAAATTTCGTGTAAAATAAATGCGAGCGCTGAAACAAACATCCGAGAATCTTGAACAAAAGTGCCTGTTGAAATAATATCGGTACATAAAGTAGAATTCGAGAAACATCGAGGGAAGAAATAAGCCAATTTCCACGCATTCCGCATTCTTTTTCATTTTTCCCAACTCGCGATTTCGTAGCACAACAATCAGTTCTTCTGTCGAAAAAACACTTTCCAAATTTGGACATGACCTGGGATTTCAATGTTTTTTTTTTACCTTTTTGGGGCAAAATATATGGAAACAATGTATGCTTATTGTTAGAATGTGTTTTTGGTATACTGGAAATTTTATTCACATATTATGATTAAGATATTTATGAAAATGGAGAAACACTCACCCAGTTCCATGTCTTTTGATCGATGGCCATCCACTCGAATGTGTTGGAGGTTTCTATTAAAAAAATTTTTTTTTCTCTGATAATTATTTTAGGGAGTATTTTTTTATACTTGGAAGCATGCGATTTATGAATTTCGAATTTTTATCGATCCAAAATTAATAATTATGAAATTTCAAGGGAAATCTTCCAAAAAAATCATTCCAAATACTTAAATTTCATTTTCCAGATTTCCAAATACCAAAAAACGATAAAAAATGATTCCCGGTCATTTTCCCGAAATGTTATTATTCGTTCGAAAAAAGACCTTTCGGGAAAACGAATTCGGGAAAATGACCGTTCGGGAATAGGGATTCGGAAAATGGTCGGCAACGGAAATTACCTGTTGTAATTCCTCAATATCGTGGAATTTCCGTTTCACCCCATGAGGTTTTTGGTGTTTCCCTACTTCAGGCTTTTGCTCGAAACCATGATGATGCACGATGGGCGGCGGGCCCGCAAAATGGGCCTGATGCTGCATTTTCCCATTTTGATAGCGCATCGGTGGCGCCTCGAATTGCATTCTAGGCTGCATTTCACCTGTTACCATATTCGGCGGTGGAATCTAAAATTTCATTCCAAAATTGATTCCAGTCTCAACGAAAAATCTGCCTTTCAAATAAATATAATACTTTTTATTTATAACACTGTACAAAATAATATTTTGTTTTAAATTTTATTTTTACAAAATCTCCATACACGTCGTCCCAAAGTCAAAAATCAATAATTCAGAGATTTATAGTTTTCAAAATTCGGAAACAATTTTTTCTTTACCATTTTTCACAAAACTCAAAATCAAAGAAGATATTCAAGTTGAAATTTAACCAATAAACGCGTTCTTACAGGGAGTGGGTATCCAGTAAATTTACCAAAATTCTATCCATATTTTACCGAGTCGAAAATTCCTCTCCAGTTTTTCAAAAAACTCAAAATCAAAAATGATATTCAAGTTTGAAACCCAAGAAATTTTTGGTCCGTGGCACTTATCGTAAGAGCCCGTTTATTGGTTAAATTTCAAACTTGAATATCTTTCTTGATTTTGAGTTTTGTGAAAAATGGTAAAGGGAAAATTGTCTTAGAATTTCACATACTACAACCCCCTAAAATTTCAATGTTTTCTACAAAAGCCCAAACAACTCACTTGAATCTGACCCTGCGGAGGCGGGGCGAAAGCCATGCCCGGCTCTGGTCCCTGAAACAACCAAGGCGTCTGATGTAGAGGCGGCGGTGGCCCGTGTGTCGGCGGCGGCACATTCGGCACCACCCCCATCGGCTGCACCTGGTTAACCACTCCAGGTGGCGGCACCATCTGCGGGGGAGGGGGCACCGGCTGCGGAGGCTCATGCTCTCTCAAATTTTCAGGATGCTCCACGTAATTCTGATTAGACGGAGGCGGCCCGTGCACCTGCAATGTTCGTCAATCGTCATTTTCACCCCCCGGTCCATGAACGTGCTCTCTCCTTCATTGAACATCAACAGGCCCCTCATGTTTAACCTAACCTTCAAAATACACTTTCACACAGCTCCATGAACATTTTCACCCCCAATTCACACCGATCCATGAACGTATTCACCCCGAATTCACGCCAACCCATGAACGTGTGTTCTCCTCTTCATTGAACATCAACTACTGACATCAACAGGCTCCTCATCTTCAACCTAACCTTAAAAATACGCTTTCACACCGCTCCATGAACGTGTTCTCTCCTTCATCAAACATAAACTACTGACAGGCCCCAGATGTTCAACCTAACCTTAAAAGAAAACTTTCGCGCCGATCCATGAACTTGTTCAACCTAAAAAAAAACACTACGGCATGCTTCGACTATCTACGCAAAACCCCAAGCATGCAAATAATCCCAGTACTTGGATCTGTTGCGCCTGGGGTGGCTCGAACTGGTGGATCCGGCCATCGTGGTTGGCCTGCTGCAGCTGTTGGCCGGGTTGCAGGATGAACTGTTCCTGGGAACTCTCCGGTTGCACCTGCTGGTACTGGATCTGATAAGTTTGTGAAATCGGGGGCGGGGGTTGATTCGGAATAAAGGGCGGCGGGAAATGTAAATGGAGCAAAGGCGGTGGCGTCGCTGCGCGGGCAACTCCGTCGCTGGGTGGCGGCGGGTGCTGCAGGTTTATCGTTTCAACCACGTTCGGCAATCCTGGCAACATTCACCAAAACACCGCTTTCTCACTGAACGTCGCCGATTTCGATTCTTCGCGGGCCACGGGGGTAAAACAGTCATTTGGAATTTACATTACCGACGTTTTTTGTTACCGACATTTTTATTTACCGACAGTTGGAAAAACTTACCGGGATAAGGAGTGGGCGGCCTCTGGACGTTGGGTTGCGTGTACACGTAGGACACGGTGTTTGCCATGGGTGCGCCAGCGCTGCTGGTGAGAAAGTTCTGTTGCATGGGCGCTTGGGGTGGGGGCTGGCTCATGACGTACATTTGCGTCATTGGCTGCTGGCTCGTATGGATTTGGTACTGCACCTGGCTTATCGCTGGTGAGCCGATAATCTGCATTTGGTTACCTGGCGGTGGGCTCACGAACGTCTGCATTTCCTGAACGATTTTGTTAGATGCATATTTATTGTGATATAAATATTATGTATTTCAACTTATTGTTGATACCTGAGTATGTTCATTCGATGGTATGATCCCGGGATGAGGTGGCCCGTGAACTCCGGGAGGTGGCATCGGAGTCGGGGGATTAGGAGCACCCGGGACCGAGGCAGTTACAATGGTAGCAGGTAATGTGACGACGCTGCTGTGAGGATGCTGGATTATGTCTGTGAATCCAATTGGGAAGTTGGGTCAATTTTTTTTATTGCTGATATCGTTTTTTTTGTCATATCTCAAAAATTGACGGAAACACGTCGTTTTAAGACGACTCGGAAGCTGCTGTAGTGCGAGAGAAATAGATAGAATGGAACTAGTTGAGAGGAAGAAGGACGGAAAGTGAATGTCTTCCGAGTCCTCTTAAAAAGTGACGTCATTCTAACTGTATGACGTATTTTGTTTGATTTGTCGTATTTTTTGGTATTTTCATAGATTTTTTGCATTTCTATGATTCACTCTTCTCTAAATTTAAAATAATTTCCAAGTTGTATTTTTATACATAGATTTCTAATCTATTTTTAGATTATTATGTTAAGTAAATATTCTCACATAATTATTGCTGAAAATAGTATCTAAACTTTGGTACGTCAGGATTTCAAGATTTGTCTAATTTTAGTTTTTTGAAAACTCACCATGATGTTGAATAGTGACCACATTAGATTGTCCAAGGGGGCCAATATTCATCGCCTGGAACTGAGCTAAATAAAAAAAAAAAAATATTTTTCCAAATTTTTATTTTGCAGTGCTAATTTTTCGTTAAATTTTATCCACATTCAAACATTTAATTAAATATAATTTACAGTTTTCCTAAATACATTTAAATAATAAAAAAATAAATATAAGGGAGAGGTTAAACTTAAAAAAGCAATAAAAATTCAATGTTTAATAATGAGCAATATGCTGTAAATTACCTTGCTGCATTTGTTGCTGCTGCATGATTTGGGGATTTTGACCTAGCTGCGTTCGGCTCTGCATAAACGATTGCAATTCCGACTGTATCGTTTGTATCAAATTTATAGCCAATTCTTTCGCTTTTTGCAAAACAGCTGGACTAGAATATCTGAAAAATCCAAAATAGCGCAATTTCAAGATTTGATTTTCAAAAAAAAATAACACAAATTTAAGTATGTAAGGTTTTTTCCCCTGAAATTTCTTGTAATTATAAAAAAATAAGAAAATAAATAAGAAAAAATATAAGAAAATTATGAGTAAAAATAATTATAAATAAATTCCCGAAAAATTCGAAAATCTAGTGAAAGTCCGATATTCGGAAAAGTTAAAAAAATTTTAGAGCATTCGGAAAACTCAAAATTCGGAGTTCCAAAAAAAAGAAAACCTTAAAAAATTAGTTGATTCGAAAAATGTAGAAATTCTTTTATATAAATATTAGAAATATAAAATAAAATTACTATAAAAAATATTAAACTAAAACTGAAAAAATATGAGCAATACTACAAGTCTTTTGAAACTTAAGAACTACACGTTTTTTTATACAAAATTTGAATGAATTAGAATATGTCAAAATTATTTAATGTTTCTATTTTACGTAGGAGTTGAAAAACATTGAAAATCCTGTAAAATTAAGGATCTTGCAAAGCATTCAAACTTTGAAGATTTGATTATTTCTGATACATGATAGTTGTTATCGTTTAAGCATTAACTCATGCTAATTTTCTTATTTTTTAATTCTGAAAATCTTTGTCTTCATTGCATTGGTGAAAATTTTTTTGTTTCAGATACTAAGAGCGTTATTTTAATGCCACTAAATCACGTTTTTCAAGACCTTAAACACGATAAATTATCATGTACAATTATTATAAATTTTATTGTAAAATGATGTTTCTAAACTATAAACTTTATTTCCCAATAAATAAATTCACTCCCAAAACTTCATTCCACAAAAATTCTGATGTATCTAAAAACTATTAATTATCATTAATTAAATAAATTTTATTTTTCATAAAAATATTATTAAATATTGTCATATAATAATAAAATATTATTAAAAATATAAAAACCTAATCATTAATATAAATAAATAAAAAATAATAATTAAAATATTACTGAAAAACCATTAATAAAGTCGAAAAACGTGAATAAAACATACTCAATGTACAAATGCAGAGGCTCAGGAGATTCTGTTCTCAAGGAAGCTTCGACAAAACGAGATCCGTTTCCTCTAAGAGTCACAGTTGCACCGGTTTCCGTTTTTATGTACATCAAATTCGAACCTCCATCCCCAATTATTTTCTCCCTCAAATCAAAACCAGGCACGTTTTCGATACCGACGAATATTTTCTCCTACGCAAAAAAAAATGGTTAATTCACTGCCTCGATAACGAGGAAACAGAAAATAGTAAAATTATGAAAAACGCTTCAATAGTGTATCCAATATGACAAATTCTTTACTTTCCATTATCCATGGAGCCAATATGTGAAAAAATGAGAAACCCATGTATAAATAAAATACAAAAATATAAAAAAAAAAGAAAAGTAAATTTTTCTCACGGCTGATGAGATTCCGGATTGCACATTCAATAAAGGAGGTGGCGCATTTGTGAATCTAGTTGGTCTGTTTGTAGAATTCTTGTTGTGTTCAGTCTTGATTATTTCATTGATCTTCTGTACAGCCACTGATAATTATGAATGAAAAAAATTAATAAATATATTTAGAGTATAAATATAATATAAACTATATTTATATTGTTATTTGATTCATTATTATATTTATATTACTATATTATGATTATGATTATATTATTATATATTATTATTTATATTATATTTATATTATAAATTATAATACAAATATAATACAAGAATTCAAGAACGAATAAAAAAATGTTATTACTAATGATTATTTACTTACAATCTACATTATGCATCGAATGACCCTGTATATACAAATAGAGCGGTCTTTCATGAGGACATCGAGCTTTTTCTTGCTCTGTCATAAACCGACCTCTTGTCGAAACCGTTGCTCCTGAAATCATTTATATAACTGCTTTTGAAATTTTTATTTAAAAAATTTTATTGCGAGATTTCAGTACAAAAATAATTATAGTATGATTTATTGTTAATATCCATTTTTGGAATTTGAACAACCCAAAACTTGTTTATAAAAACATAAGAAATTTCCCTTTGAATTTATGAATTTCTGAAAATTAAATTCCAAAATAAACCTGCAAAGAACAAAATTCAAAAGTCGTGAATTTCGATTTCAGCAAAAAAAAAAACTTCGTAAAATATAATAGAAATATAATAAATCTGTAAAGTAAATTATTAATTTAGAAAATTCTACTTGGAAATTTTGATACAAAAATAATTAAAATCAGATCAACCATAAATGTAAATTTCGAGAATTCAAACAATACAAAAGTTTTAAAACTAACAAAATTAAAACTTTCTTCTAACAATCAGAATAAATTTTCCTTTTTAATTTATAAATTTCTGAAAATTTAATTCCAAAATAAATCTACAAATTTGAATTATCGTACATAAAAACAATTAGAAAATTTTTTTTTAATAATATCTCATAATTTTTTGAATGCAAGGGAGGCATGATTTTTATAAATAAATACTGATCAATTATTAATATCGATTTTAAGAATTTACACATTCTAATAAATTTTTAAATAGCAAAACCTAAACTTGTTTCTAAAAATCAAAATAAATTTTTCTTTTGACTTTATAAATGTCTAAAAATTAATTTCTTAAATAAAACCTGCAAAGAACAAAATTCAAAAGTTACAAATTTCGATTTCAACAAAAAAAAAAAAAAAAAGTGCCTCAAGTTCCAGACGTTGAAAATAAACAAAAATTTTTTTTTTGTATTTACACAATAATACAGATGTAAATAGCTCGTAAACAACGTTAAACATAACAGAAGCAAAATTGATAGCTAGATAAGCCACATGAAACCTAGAAAGTCAAACCCTTCAGTAAAATGCTCAATCAGTGCCAAGTCATGAATTTTCTGAAGAAATTACATGTAATGAAAATGTATTCCGCGGGTGAAAATTGGGGAGCAATTTATTGTCATCCCTTCGAATCATGTTTTGAAATTTTTCCGAATTTTCAAGCTGGCAATCTCATGAATATCGGAAAGTAATTTTGTAACACTGCTTTTGTGCCATTGTGGTTGATTATAAGGGTGGTGGGGGTTCTTTCGACAAGGGGCGAAATTGAGGTTCGTAAAATGAAGCGCAAAGAAAAAAGATTACATTTTTAATTTTGGGGCCTTTACGACAATGAATATTTACATGTAACTTCTACAGAAAATTCATGACTAAGCACTGGTTGAGCATTTAACTGAATGGGGTAGTTTCTAGGTTTCATGTGACTTATCTAGCTATCAATTTTGCTTCTGTTACGTTTAACGTCGTTTACGAGCTATTTGCATCTGTATTATTGTATAAATACAAAAAAA
Organism: Platygaster orseoliae; assembly: GCA_030522825.1. Lineage (NCBI taxonomy): Eukaryota > Metazoa > Arthropoda > Insecta > Hymenoptera > Platygastridae > Platygaster > Platygaster orseoliae. Next base: position 1,420 of record JAPYZL010034994.1, on the reverse strand, counting down.
AATTTTCGTTTATTTTCAACGTTTGGAACTTCAGACACATAAAAAAAACTACGTAAAATGAAAATATAAAAATAGTATTTCTAAGAGAATTATTTTGGGGAAAAATTATACGTGAAAACTCAAATATGAAAATAATTAAAACCTGATCAATCGTAAATATATTATAATTTAATATAAATTCATAAACTAACCAAAATTTGTTTCTAAATAATCGAAATAAATTTCCTTTTTGAATTTCTAAATTACTAAAAATGAAACTCCAAAATAAATCTACAAATTTTAATTATCGTACATGAAAACAACCAGAAAAAAATTTTAAAATAATGTCTCATAATTTGAAATATAGTAAAATAATAATGATAACAATTCTCTTATAAAATAACATTCATAAAATAAAGAATAATTTTACAAAAATTATTGTTCTAATACAAGAAATCATGATTTTCGTAAATAAATACTTATCAATTATTAATATCCCTTTTGAGAATTTAAGCATTCAAAAAAAATTTAAAAATAGCAAAACCTAAACTTGTTTCTAAAAATCAGGATAAGTTTACTTTTTGAATTTGTAAATTGAAAAAAATTCAATTAAAAAAAACTACATAAAATAATAGTATTTGCAAAAAGAATTATTATTTGAGAAAATTCTAATAGAAATATAATTAAAATCTGATCAATCATAAAAGCAAATCTCAAGAATTCATAAACTAACCAAAACTTGTTTCTGAAAAATCACAATAAACTTATTTTTTAAATTTCTAAATTTCTAAAAATTCAATTCCAAAGTAAATCAACCAATTTTAATTATTGTACATAAAATCAATCTTCAAAAAAATTAAAAAATGATAAATAAAAATTAAAAATAACTGTAAAATAATAATTATAACAATTCTATTTTATAATAATGATTCTAAGATAAAAAATAATTTTTTAAAATTATTGTTCTAATACTAGTGAATTATGATTTTCGTAAATAAATTTACTGATCAATTATTAATATCGATTTTGAGAACTAAAACATTTCGAAAATTAAAAACTAACAAAACTTAAACTTGTTTCTAAAAATCATAATAAATTTCCCTTGTATAAGTAAATTTATAAAAACTCAATTCTGAAATGAAATCTACAATAAACATAATTCCGAAAAGTGCAAGTTTCGATTTCAAAAATAAAAAAACTACCTTGAACATAATATTCAAATAGGATGTCAAAGAGAATTTTATTATTGGAAAAAACCACTGGGAAATTCCAATATAATATATATTTATGCTACAAGGGAGAAAAAGGATGATTCCAACGAGTGCAAAATTTGGGCATGAAAGAAGCGAGTGCGCAATTGCACTCGTTGGAATCATCCTTTTTGTCTCGTGTAGCATACAATATTTTTTCCCATGCATGTGTAAAAGTGGTCACTTCATTT
>JAPYZL010034985.1:0-27695 GCA_030522825.1 Platygaster orseoliae | reverse complement strand
TGAATAAAATAAAAAAAAAAATTATGTGTGTATGTGTAATAGTTTTTTTTAACAGCCCGTCAAAATTGCACTGATATTTTTGCCCCACCCTGTACTTTAAAATGTAAAATATTTGTAGATTACTTAGATTACTTTACATTTCTCTACTTACTTATTTTCCACGAAATAGCCTCGAATGAAATTTCACTTTGGAAATTCGATGAGAAATATGAAAACCTAAGATCCCATCAGCACGTTTCCAAACACCCTCGGGTACCAATGACTTAGGTAAATTACAATGTCACGATCGCGGATTTCAAAATTCATCAATCGATAGTTAAGCGCTATAACCAATTACCGACACCGGAATAATGTATTCTAAATTATACGTTGCAACTTTCCACTTCTTAAAAAAATTTAAAAAAAGCCACTGAAATTACAATATGAAAGAAAGTAGCTGTTAGGCATTATTCGTAAAATTTTATTCGTATTCAGATCCAAAGATAATTATTTATATCCACAATATTAAAACAATTTCAAACTAAGAAGTACAAAAAACTTCTTTTATCCGAAACTTCAATTTTTTTATCCTATAAATTTGTGAAATCTGCAAATTTCACAATGAAATTGATTTCATTATAATAATTAATAATAATTATATTATAAGTATAATATACATATAATATATAATATAATAATAATATATAATATAATATTATATTATAATTATAATTATACATTCATATTATTATTATTATTATTATTATTATTATTATTATTATTATTATTATTATTATTATTATTATTATTATTATTATTATTATTATTATTATTATTCATTATAATTTCATAAGGTGAGAAATAATTCTAGGAAGTTGGATCTACGAATTTTTTTTTGGTGGGATGGCTCACGTGTAATATTGCTTCAACTTTTTTCTAGCGAGACTTTTCTTCTTCATTCACGACCTGCCGAAGAAAATAACAGGCTGAATTGGGAAAAAAGGAGTTTCTGAAAGTTCGAGAATTTCATTTTCTGGCTTGCAAAACTTTGTTCATGCCGGAAATGGCGTCTTGTGCTGTAAGTTTGCCAGGAACAAGTTTTCTGGCGAATATTTGAAAAAATGTGGACGAGAATCTTTATTGCCTTTCGGGTAAGAATAATCACAGAATAATTCCGGGAAAAAATTTAACTCAAAATTATTATGAACAAAGTTTATAACGTTTAGCAAAAGTTTTATTCAATTATCAAGAGTAAAATCTAAGAATATTTCATAATTTTTTCATTTTTTGATAGTATACTAAGCATAAGCTATTTTTTTGAAAAATTTTGTTTTTTGAGCATCGAACAAATTCAGAAACATTTATATTACAGATCAAGTTAAAAAATGAAAATTTGTAACCTAATTTCGTTTTCTCTGAGGTTTAGAAAATTTCTTAAGCTTCCCAGTTCCAAAAATTCAATTTTCATTCACGTTTCCTTTTCAAAAACCAGAAAAATACCTTGGAAAACCCTCCCCACAGGATGAAGTCGCGTTCACCCCTCAGTAAAGTCCTCCAGAGAGGACTCCTACATCCCGGCTGCTCGCGGGTGGGCGGCCGGGGGGTGGGTGGCTGCCCCGGGGGGAGGAAGAGGGGAAAAGAGGGGGCTGCTGCTCTCGGTCGATCTCTCCTCGTTGCCAGGTAACCGCATCCACGACGGCCGCCTCCCCCTCCCCCTCCGGCTCTGCCCCCCGCCGCCCCCGGCAGCCTAAAAGCCGGCTCGAGTGGCGCCACCCAGGGCCTTCCAGTCACGGGATGCGCCCCACGAAGGCATGGTCGCGAGCCAAACGTGCGAGCTCCCAGCTCGTTTCAATTTTCCAGGGCGTGTGAGCCCTCATTTTCCATCCCCTCGTTGGAAAATCCAAAGGGCCTTACTCCCACATCGACAAGGTCCATTTTCCTATTCGAACACGAGGGATTTTGAAACTTACGCGATCGTTTTCGACGCCTTTTGAACTTCTGGAGCAGAATTTCGCAAGGTGTTAAAAGTGGTGACGAAAAAGTTTGGTTTTTTTGTGACGAGGAGGAACTTTGTTGAAGAGGGTTTTGGTGTTTTTGGATTTTCAGGTGTCGATTGGTGATCGGGGAACGTGAGGAAAGGGAATTGGGGGTTTGGAGTTTGCGAGATTTGGCTGGTGTTTTGGAGGATCGATCGTGTTTGGTGCTGGGGTTGGTTGTTGTTGCTGAGGGTTCGGGAGGATTTGGTTTTGGGGTTCTGGGAGGTGTGAAATGTTGGTTTTTAGTGAACAGTTGAGTGAGTTGTGCTTGATGAGGATTACCGAGGATTTCGAGTGAATTTTCGGGAAAGGGCGGAGGAGGTAGAGGAGGATGTGGAGGGTGAGTTTTTTTGCTTTTTTGTGGGGTTGGGGAGGAAAGGGGGAAGTGAGGTTTTTTGAGTTGTTATGGACTTGGGGGGGTTGGGAGGATTTTGAGAGTGTTTTAAATAGACGCGTAGGCAGGCGAAAGTTTTGGGGGATTCAAAATTAGCGTAAAATTGATCATTATATTACGTAAACATAAAAAATATAAAAAAAATGAATTTCAAAACCAATGGATGTAGAAACAATGAGGACATAAGAAAGTTAACTCTATAATATTGATTTTTAAGAATGGAGAAATACCAAAAAATCACAATAAACGATAATAAAAATTAATGAAAATTATATAAGTTCTACTTATTTAAATCTAGAGGACAACAAAGAATTTTCTGTTGATTGTATATAATTCAGGATTGTCAATTTCACTAATTAAAAAATAGCAGCAATTCTGGTTTCAAAAGAATTATAATTAAAAAAAAAAAAAATTGGAAAAATGGTTTTTTCTCACAGGTTGATAAAAAAACAGAATTTACGAAAGTGTTGAAAATATAAAAAACTTTTAACTCTGGGGCTTCGAATTTCGAAAATGAAGACAGAAATTTCTAAAAATATCAAGAAAAAAAAATTGTGTCAGTTCTTTTCCTTTTAAAAAGTAAAAAAAGTTAACAAATTAACATTTGTTTTTAGTCATCGAGATTTTTTTTAGCTATTAGTTGTTGAATTAGTTATTAAATTACTTTTTAGGCATTAAACAACTTTGGCTATTTTTACAGTGTTGTTTGTAAAAGTCAGTTGAATTATATTTTTGACTATTTAAATAACTCCAAAATTTTCCGTATATTTCCAATTGATTCAGATGAAAATTTCAGTAAAATTGTATTATTGCTTAAGAATTATTTATTTATATAAAAATTCTACAACTTTCCCGAAAAATTCAAAGTATCCTAAGCTCCATAAACCATAGTAAAAAATTTGTCTGAAAAGAGAAAAATCATTATGAACATTTTCATGCACTCGAATTTTCAAAAAATTCATTCTGAGAGCAAAATCGGAAAATTTCTCTCATAAAAAAACAAATTAATAATTCCGTAAATTTTGCCGATCAATAATTTTTCTTTACGTGTCAAGTCTTACATAAAGTTATCTCAAACTGATTTTTGCATGAAAAACTTTTGGAATCATTTTTAAATGATGGGGATTTGATCATTGATGTGAATAATAATTTTGAAAAGTTATACGTACGAAAGACAACAACTCCTCAGATTTTGAAAATGCTATTATTGAGCCAAAAAACATATTCTTGTTATTATCAATTGCGAAAATGTGTTATTTATTTAGATTTCATAGATCCAAAGTCATTTTTTCATATATTTGAAACTGATTCTGTCGAAAATTCTATTAACCTTCAGAATTACTTGTTTATATAAAATTTCTACAGCTTTCTGAATGAATCTAGAATATGAAAGTCTTCTACCTTCAATTTTAATTATTTCAGTGTAAAATAGTCAAATTTTAAATAGTGCAATATTTAAATATTACAATGTAGAATTTTTAAAATTTCAATATTTGAACAATTCAATCTCGAATATTCAATATTGATTCATTTAATAATTCAAATATTTCAATCAAGATTACGTAAATTTTCAAACTTTAATCTATGATATTTCAGGCTTAATCAACACCAGTAAAAAATTCGTTCGAAGAAAAAAAAATCAATGAAAATTTTTATATGCTCCAATTTCCAAAAAATTTGTACTGAGAGAAAAATCAGAAAATTCCTTAAATAAAAAATCCACCAATTATTTACCAAGAACCATGTCAATCCATAATTTTTATTCACCTGTCAAGTCTCTGATAAAGTTATCCCAAAAAAAGTTTTTTTTGTTTTTACGGTTTTTTCAGTTTAGTCAGTCTTAATGTTCAATAATTAAACATTAATTTTCTAAAATTTTCTTCATTTCAAATTATTTTTCTATAATTACGTTAGGAAAATGTTGACAGTTTTTTTCACTAGAAAGAAGTTATGGTTGGAAAATTGATATAAGCTATAGTCATCGAACAATTTTCGCGATTTTGACAGTCATGTGGACATTTTTCCAAGTCAATAAATGTAACATTCATTATTTTCATTATTTTCCCTTCATATCCAATTTATTCAGACGAAAATTTCAGCAATTGTACTAACCTGCAGAAATTATTTATTTATATTCATTTTCTACATCTTCCAAAATGAATCTAGAACATTATAATTTTCAATATCCAATCTAGAAATGAAAACTTCCAATCTTTAATCCAGAAGTTAAAAAATGAATAAAGTTAACATAAATATGCTACAAATTTCAATGCAGTCAAATTTCGAAAAAATTCATCATGGAAGCAAAATCAGAACATTTTTTTCATCAATATTCCCAAAAAACATTGTCTATCCATAAATTTTCTTCACCTGTCAAATGCTTGATAAAGTTGTCTCAAAAAAACCTTCTCCTTGTTTGACGACAAATTTCTCGTCGACAATAATGATCGACTTTGGCGTCAACGCGCGATGTGTGCCGTTGTGGAACAAAGACATGAAGTGGCATTGTGCAAGAAGTCGTGTGTCGTCGCAGTGACAGCGATGCGTAACAAGCGAACGCACCCTTTTGCTACACGGGTGAAAACGATCGAGGGAGGAAAAGAAAAACTTGGCGCCGCATCAGCAAAAGCGGAAACGTGAAAGCCTCCAGAAGCGGCGAGCTCGTCTTCCTTTTCTCACCGCTCTCGTTTCGCACGTGCCTGCACGACCGATGCACTTTCATTTGCATTTCAACAATGTTGCGAACCTGAATTTCCTAGTTATCAATTTTTAAAGAATGATTAAACACTGAGTTATATTTTTTTTTTGGATGTGCGCTCTTAGTTTGAAGTGGTGAAAAATTGAGAATTTCGAAAAGTCGTTTTTGTAGTGAATTTTAGAGTAGTCATAATTAATGAAAAATTTTATGATTATTATTATGATAATATTCATAAAAATTATAATTATAAAAATTAAAACCTCACATTCAAAAAACCTTTTCCAAGGCAGAAAAACACGTCGCGTTGCAGTCTTAATTACAGTAAAATTAAGGGGAGTCAGGGTTGAAATGCTCTCGAGGGCTGTAAAAACGACCGACACCTACGCGGTCGCATTTACTATGGATGTAAAAAAACCGCGCGCCAGGAAGAAGGACTACATAAAGAAGGGTCATAAAATTATGATTTACAGCTTGTCACTGGCGCGTCTGTCGAAGGAACGCGACCTCATCGCGTTTTCCATCACACTCGCAGCTTCTTTATCATTATCTTCATCGACCTCTCGAGTCGTTCGCTCGAGTTTAAGCGAGAGAAAGTTATGGATTTCAGGCGAGACCTCGACTAACATAAGCATTTTCCTCAGGAATTTCATCCATTTTCCTGTACATTGAGTTCGATCCGGATTTCTATGGGTTGAAAAAATGAAATTTGTTAGTTCTCTAATCGAAATGAAATTCAGTATTCCTCATTTTAATAAGTAAAAAAATTAAACAGGGATCTGAATAAAGAAAAATAATAATTATAAATTTTTGGATAAATTAACGTAGAAGAAAAATGTGTAGAAAATTGTTTTAGCCAAATGATTTATGAAAAAAAATAGAGCTTACGAAAACGTTTTGAAATCTAAGCAACTTTGAACTCTGTCAATTTAGACAGCAATTCATGAAAATTCAAAAAAGTTTTTTGAATCATAAACAAACTGAAAAAACAATAAAAGTGTTAGAATTATGTGAAAAAACAGTTTTCTGAAAAAACTGGACAAATATGAACGATTTATGAAACTTGGAATTTGAAATGATCGAATTCTGAAAAAAAGTACATAAAAGTTTGTAGACATGATAGAAATTTATAAGAATTCCATTAAACGTTACAAAATCTTATAAACACTTTTAAAAGTATGGAAATATAAAAAAACAATAGCAAATTTAAAACCTGCGGAAATCTAATCTTCCCAGACATATTTAAAAATACTGGAAATCTATTAAAATTAGAATTTCAGAACATCGAATTTTCTATATAGGAATAAATGAAAATACTAGAAACTCAAAATCGTTGGAAATTTTAATACATTAGAATCGAATTTCAGAAATCTCTATATTGAATTCAGTGATTTTTAATCTTTGACGATCTGTTTTCAGTAATAAACTTTTTCAATTTCACGAATTTAAGTTTCATAATCACATACATTTTGTACTCCAGAGTCCAACACTTTCCATATACGTTTCCAATATAATGAAACTGGATTTTTCTTTTCTTAAGTCACTGATAATAAAATTTTTCTTTTTCTAATCCTTTCAGTATTTTTAATAATTTCCATTCGGCTCTCTAAAATTAGCTGCTTCAAGAATCATAGTATTCTGTAAGTTTTAAATATTTTTATAGATTGTTTAGAAAATAATATCGAGACAGATTTTTTCAAAAAAACCCTCCATCAGCTTTTTTCAAAACTGGTAGAATTTGTTCATAGTGATTTTTGAAAAAAAAAAAAAAATTAAATTAAATAATTACGTATATACTCATAAAAAAAAAAAATAGTTGAATTACTAATTTTGTTTCAAAAACGCAAAACATAAAATATTCTATCATCGTTTCTACACTGAGAAAAAATATTGTAATTATAGAGGTTAAAATATTGTATTACATGTTTCACTATACACATATATTAGATTATTTGTGATGGTAAAGTAAAAATTAAAATTCGTATAGTACGATTTGCATGTGAAAATTTTGAAATTTTCAAAATAGTGCACTAAAAACTGTAATAAATTTTGTAATTTATAGAATATGATGATCTTACAATACGGTATTGAAATAAGTAAAATAATTTTTGCAAGTTTTGCACCGATATTGTACTTTTTGCAATATATCTGGCAAAAAGCCCAAGATTTTTTTCTCAGCATATATAAATGAGTTTGTAAAAATGATAATTAAAATAAATAATAATATTTATAGTTAAAAATATATTTTCTTTGTATTTTATACATAATTACAAATTTTTAACAATATCATTTATAATTATGAATAAAATGAATTATTATATAGATAAATGACAAATCATACAATACAAATAATTCCAGAAATCTTTATTATAGAAAAATCTTTGAAATTCCAAAAATTTTTCAAGTTATATAAATACAGGAAATACGAAAAAAAAACAAAATACTGAAATACTATATAATAGATACTATTTTCTGAAAAATAAATTTAAATAACTAAAATTATAGAAATCTATCAAATGATCCATAGAAATACTAAAAACTTTTACTTTGTATGTTTCACTATAGGCAGATATTAGATTCTTTGTAATAGTAAAGTGAAAAGAAAAAAAAAGAAAAGAAATTTCCAATATCGTACAGTAAAAACTGTTATACATATTGTAATTCATACAATATGACGATTTTACTATACAATATCGTAATAAGTAAAATAATCATGGTAATTTTTGTAATAATATTGTACTTTGTACTTTTTGCTATATATTTCGCAAAAAGTGCAAAACTTTTTTCTCAGTGTAGAAAAACATTTGTTATTCTGGAAAAATGGATGATAAAAATTGAATTTAAAGCAGTTCTTTTGGGAAAACGCGTTTCCGGGGATACACGACGCGAGCTCAGGCGAAGCGATAATGCGCGTATATGGCCGAACGTGCGAATGCACGCTATGCGCGAGATTAAAGATTCATTCCGCGCAAGCGAATCGCCCCAGCACGAGCCGAGGCATTTACGCCGACTGCTCCAAAGGCAACGGTAAGACGAGTGATTACCTCATTACGTCTTTATTCCCCGCGAAACTGCGCCGGGGCTGTTTTTCTGCCATTCGCGTTATCCCGCTTCGATATCGCGATTCGCCCGCTACGTCTTCCCTCGTTTTCCTTCGCTTATTCGCGTGCGTCCCTTTTTGTTCCTTTTTTTCTTATTTAACAGTGATTTTTGAAATTAGAGTTATAAATCTTCGCTAATTAATTACGCGTTGTAGAACATAAGTCAATTGTTGAAAATAAAATTGATAATTTAATTGTGAATTATAAGTTTTAATTTTGCATTTAATTAATCAAAGTTTTCGGAAAATTTAAGATTTATTTAGTTTAGACAATAAAAAATTTATTTATTTATTCATAGAACATTAAAAATCCTAACACTTGGAAATTTTTTATGAATGATATAATTTTAGGAGAACAAGTATATAATGATTATAACGATGTATCACACTCTTACGAAATAATCTCTAAATTTTTTTACATTCTACAGAATTTCGGAAATTTTCCTAGAATCGTAATTATTTTTCATAATGTTGAAATTCACTTATATCGATTTTTTTTACATACATACAAAAAATATCACTTGATTTTCAGAAAAAATCAACAATATTACATTATTCATCCATTTTATATAACCCATAAAATTCATCAACATTTTCAAGAACCTGAAAAAACGAGTTGAAAATCTGGAATTTGTAACACTATTGTCAATTTTTTATTTCTCTTGATCAGTCATGACTTTAACAAAATTTAAGTAAAAAAATTCAAAGTTGTCAAAATTCATTAAAATGTGCCAGTTTCGTCCAATGAAAGACACTTTTTACCCATAAAAAAAAAGCGAATAAATCTTTTCTATCCTGTAATTTCTCGAAAGGACGTCATGAAAACGAGGTTTTCGTTTGAAAAAAAGTAGTTCATAAAAGAGAAAAAAAATAGCGATCGAAGAAATCACAGAAGCAGAAAACTTTCATTATTCAGTGATGAGGAGATCGCTCGAGTAAGCGCCATATTTCGCTCGAACGATTTAACCGATAATTCATCGTGCAGATTCGCGATGGAAATTCGACGAAAATTTTTTCTCTGGCATAAATCGATTCGATAGAATGAGAAAAAAAGTGAATTAATGTCCAGGTTCGTTTTTTTTTCTTACTATTCCTGAATCACCATTTTCGTGTCATTTATGTTTTTCATTAGACATACTTTTTCTGTATTTCCTTCATTTTAAATGAAATGGAAATATTGTTTTGGTTTATGTTGATGAACATAGTTCGGGAGAATTTTCGATAAATCACAAACGTCATTATTCTGATTTGGAACATGATTAAATGAGCGTCATTATCATAAAATAACAGGCCATTTGTTTTCGCAATTGAATTGCAAATAATCAATCGATTCATCATTTCCCTTTGATTGCGCTTTGAATTGATAGATGCAGCAATCGAAGATATCGAAAAAAAACGGGCAAAACAAAAGTCGACTCGTCCATTATAAATTAGATTTTATATGGTCCAGTAACAAGGGAATTAAAAAAAACCTTTTGATGTATCGTCGAATAAAGTTTTGAAACGTAAAAAAATCATCACATTAATCGATTTGTTGGAAATACACTATAAATGAATTATAGGAAATTTTAACTTTTTTATTATACAGGAGGAAATATTTGATTAACATTCTAATTTAAAATTGTAAATTATTTTTACATTCTAAAGATTCACACGCGTGGATTCATAACCAATGAAGTAAATGCAAGTACATCGTATGATGAGAACAATTTTATGTAACGCATAATTGCAGTTGGAAAGTTGCTGGAGAAAATATCGCAAATTCACGAGTTGTTTGTGAATCGTGAATCCAAGAACTATGAACTATTAATGTGAGAACAGTTAACAAGAATAGGGATCAACTTTTTTATGCTTATTTGAAGAACACAAATGTCGTGCGTCTATAATCCAGGAGTCGAGCAGTAATCGAATGAATGATGCTCATTTTTCATAAATTAAGGAAAATAACTCACTTTAAATGGAAAATTTCAGGTAATAAATCTTCGCTGAAAAAATAGATTAAAATTTTTCATGTTGAAATGAAAGTTTACCTACGAAAAAAAAAAAAAAATTATGGTGATGACACGATTTTGCTGATTAATTAAATTATATAGAAAAATTTTCTTTGTGAAAGTGAAACGGAATTGATATTGAAATTTTAGCGAAAAGATAAAAAACCTGTTTCATCGATTTCGATAAAGTTAAAATGAAAAAATTTTGATATAAATACAAATTCTACAAAATATTGAATGTAATGACTATAATAAATAAAGAAAGCTGGAGAAAAGTATTACGAGCTTACACTGAAATCTAGAACAATTAATATTCATCTCAAAGTTTAATGAAATTTAAGATTCTCGATTTTACTAACTGAAAAATAACAATGATTATGGTTTGAGAAGAATTTTATATGAATGAAATACTATAAAGAAATGGAAATTTGAAAAATTGTTTAACTCAGTGAGTTGCAGACAATAATCAGAATCTACGAATTAACTCAACAACTTAAAATATAGAATAATTTATATAATTATAACATCAAGTTTTTTAACATAATTCAATCAAAACCAAATTTTTTCGAAATAAAGAAAAATTTTTACAAGTACATACCAGCAAAATTCTTCAAATTTTCTTAATGCTCAAAATACAGAAAAAAACAAAAAATATTGTTTTCTAAAATTAAATTTAAGTCTTGTAATATTTCAAATTTTCTATACAACAGCAATATATTCTAGGAATTCTACGAATTTCTGAAATACTTAAAATCTCGAAAAAGATTTAATGTTTCTAGAACTTCGATTCCTAGACTAGAAAATTCTAGAAATTTATAAAAAAATCGAATACAACACTATAAAATCCTACAGGTTGTGTAAACATTGCAAAAATATAAATAACACTAATTGTAAGAGTATTAGAAAAAAAAATTTTTTGTTTAACTGTGGGCACCTTAAACTTACGTGAAACAAATACAAAAATCTTCGACTCTGACTCCAAAAATTGTTTCACTCCCAAACCCTCAATTCCAAAAATCAAAAAATTATACTTCTGACAGAAGATTTTCAAAGAATGAAAATTATTTGTGTATTTAATTGTTTTCTATATTTTCTAGTATTTTTTCAGGTTCTTATACAGATTTATAGAATTTAATACTTTAGGAATCCAAGTTCTAGAAACTTTCAATATTTTTGAAGATTTCAAGTATATCGCCAATTTCTAGAACGTTTAGCATAAATTATTTCAAAGAATTTGATGTTGACAAAGTTTACAACGTTGAAAAATCACACGAGAATTTTTTTTCTGAGATTTTAATTACTGATTTAAAATTTTCATCACAATGTTTGAATTTCGAATTCAAACGTGAGAATTTGAATTAGAGTTTCTGAATTTAGAATTCAGATCGCAGGATTTGAATCAGAATTCTCAGAATTTTTTAATTCTTGTTTTTTTTGCACTGAATTCAGTGATTTATTGGATTCATTATTCAAATTTAAGAATATGAATCAGAATTTTCAGAATTCAGTGAAGTTTCACAGTAAATTGTTTCAATTAATTTTTTCATTCATTGAATTCTGGAATTTTTTTAGTAAATTTTCGAATTTATAATTTTAATCAGAATTTTTGAATCTAGAATTGGAGTTTCAGAGTTTAATTCAGAATTTTTGAAATAAGAATTTAAATTTAGAATTCAAATGAGAGTTTTTGAATCTAGAATTAAAATTTCAGAATTCGGATAAGAATTTTTGAATTTAGAGTTCAAATTTCAAAATTTGAATCAAAATTTTTGAACTCAGAATGCAAACTTTGTACTTAAATCAGATTTTTGAATTTCGAATTCAAATTTCAGAATTTGAATCGGAATTCTCAGAAGTTTTAAATTCTTGAATTTTTCACTGAATTCAGTGATTTCTTGAATTCATAATTCAAATTTAAGAATATGAATCAGAATTTTCAGAATTCAGTGAATTCTTTCAATTTGTTCTTTCTTTCAGTAAATTCTTGAATTTAGAATTTAAATCAGAATTTTTGAATCTATATTTCGAATTTCAAAACTTTAATATGAGTTTTTGAATTTAGAATTCAAATTACAGAATTTAAATCGAAATTTTTAAATTCAGAATTTAAATTTCAGAATTCAAATTTTAGAATTTGAATCAAAATACTCAGAATTTTTGTATTCTTGAATTTTTAAAAATTTCCTTATTAGTTTATTATTATTTTTGGTAAATCTCTGAAAAAAATTTTCATGTGATTTGTCAACGTTGTAAACTTTATGGGCATAGAATTTGAGTCTTCAATTAAATTTTTCAGAAGACAGATTTCTAGCAATTTTTTGCTTTTTTCTGTATTTTTCAGTATGCATAAAATTTGAAGAACATCCTGGTACTTTTATGGATATTTATACAGACCTCAGAAATATATGCTCTTGAATCCAAGTTTTTCCAATTGTTGAGAAAAATACATCTATGAAGTTTTTTTAATTGGTATTCATATCTTATAACTATTTTTTAATTTATGTGAATTTATTATATTATTAAAATATATTTTATAATTTTTTTCAATATTAACAGATTTTTAATATTTATGAAATTTTCAAAGATCTCTAAGTATTACAACAGATTTTAAATACTTATATCTATCAGATTTTCGAAAAAACATATTTTTTCGAAGAAACCCCTTCCAAAAACTTTTCCAACACAACTTGTAACCTGAAAAGTCTCCAAGAAACCGTTATGAAACATGTAAAACTTTTTAAAAATCACTTTCAAATGCGAATATTTTTTTCCAAAGACCAATTCCATAAAAGATCTCATGACTTGCGAAAATGAAAAACTCTAAGAGCCCCTCCCTGCAGATACACACCACTTCCGCAGCTTTGATATCCGATCAGAGGCTCTTCATTGATCTGCAGTCGTGATGTTTGAGGCGTGGTGGAGCCGAGGGGGAAGGGGCGGAGGAAGGCATGGCCGAAGAAAATAATAATGATGATGATGATGATGATGACGATGATGACGATGATGACGATGATGATGTGGTAGCAGGAAGTGGAGAAGGCCGTGGTGAAAGATAGTCGGTACTTGGGGGAACTTGGTCGGTGAATGTGAAATATTTACGAGACTTGAAAAAATGCCTTAACCCCAACGGTACGCCCTCACCGTTACTTTCCCTTGGCCTCATGCGATCGCTCTTATCACGGGGCCACGGAAAATCCCACTTTGATCCTCGTTCACTTCGACTTCTGCTACGTGTTTTCAATTAAAAACGTGTTTTAGCCGCTGCAATTCGTTACGTCATGTGAAAAAAATAGTAAACTTCTTCACTAGTGTGGAAAAATTTTTTTTTAACGAATCTGAAAGTTGCAAAACGAGCTGAAGGCGACTGTTGTAATCAGATGAGTTAAGAAAATTGTCCCACACTAGTTAAGGACTATATTTTATTCAACAATGTGTGGAAATGCCAGTTTTTCATCGCCCGAGCGTGTGGAAAAGTGGCTTTTTCCACATGGCGTTGAATAAAAAGAAATTTCATATAACTTTTCGAATTTAGAGTCAAAAAGTCTTCTACTGCTTTTTGAAAAACTTAAAATCAGAGTTTTTCTTCCGCAAAACTCAAAATTAAAAAAAATGTTTGAGTTAGAAGTTTTAACTAATCAGATTTCTCAGATATAGTTTTTATTTTCTATCTTGTCCTAGCCAAACATTACTGATTAGAAAAAAAAATCTTCTGAAGCCAGGATTATTGTTATTACTGAGTTAATAAAATAAGCAATAAACAATTTTGTTAAGCTTTAGGTATAACGTCAATGAAAACATATGTTTTGTATTTCAGTAAGTGTATATTTCATAATTTGAACTTATTTAATAACTCATTTTAATGGTTTTTTTTGTCGACTTTATATGTATATATTCTTATTCATTATAGTTATCATTAGTATATTCTAAATTATTATAAAAATAATTATCCTCATCATAGTGAATAATTATAAAGTTATAAGTATATTTTACTAGTTCCCGTGTAATTATGATAATTAAAGTAATAATACCAATAATAATCATACCCGTAAACTACACTGTGCTACACTGATTTTTAACTTTGCAAGTGACCTAGTGTACGTCGTAGATCTTGGTGAGTAAATCATGAAAATGTGTTTCAAAAATGTCTAACACCTCCAAATTTTCAATTTACTGTTAAAAAACTGTTTTTCCTGTACTCCGCGCACTTAAACAACTGTAACTCCGTCAATTTTCAATCGATTTTCAATTGTTATACGGTTTTGAAAACTATAAATATTCAGCTTTCAAAATATATATCATTATGCATTCTTTATCCAGAATATTCTGACCTTTTTATAAAAGTTATCTAAGATTTACACATTTTTTCACATTTTGTACAGTTTGACGTCTTTTTTATGTAACAAATACTGAAAAATATTCACTTTCTTACAATAATTAATAAAGTACATTCTATTATGAGTCAAAAATGCTATGGGTTATCAAAACCGCATGAAAAATGTTCAAGTTACAACGTTTTTTGTAAACAAAAAAATTTGACTCTCATCATGATGTGGATGTCATGCCATTTCAGGATTGTGCATATGATTTCAGTACATCATTTCTAACTTGTTTCCAACATATCGATCGTTGCAACTGTTTTTTAATGTTTTTGGTTCTTTTAATGTATGAATAAAGAACCATAAAACCAAAAATATAAATAATAATAATAATTTACTAATAATATTTAATCATGTTCTGATTTCTAAAAAAAGGGCCACCCTTCAAACTCAGAATTTTGCATCTTTTGATTTCTAAAAAAAAAGGTCATCAAACTCTCAAATTTGATTTCGTAAATAACAAAAAAAATTTCCTTGATAAACACGAAACTCGCTTTTCATTAGTATAGAAACGAAGAATCATTTTATTAATACATAGATGCGATTGTTTATCGTTCCAGATGTGATGCCACGGTAAAATAAAAGGTCAGGAAAGGTCGGGTCCTCGCGATGGAGGCGGGACCTAAGCAGGGCGCGGCTCCTGGTGTCGGCCAGTCTACGGCCCAAGGTCAGGCCCAAGGTCAAGGTCAGCAGGAGCCCGCCTCGGAGATCGGGCCCGTCGAAGAGGGCATTTTGCTCGCCAGGGTTCACGTGCCGGAACTTTACGTCAGCAAGTGCCTCCAGTTCCCGAAAGACCAACTCGTCTGGGACGTGAAGCAGCAGTGCCTTGCTTCGTTACCAAAGGTAAGATTTTAAGAATCACCGCATGTTTTTCATCTAACATTTGTCGTTTCTGTGAAAACAGAGATGTGTGTTTCCATGAACGATTATTTTTTTAGTTTCAGAATTTTCACATTTTTTGTTTTTAAATAAATTACACCGATTATTATTATATTCTGGACATTAGAAAAAAATTTATAGGTTTCTGATTTTTTCGAAACGGAAGATTTTCGGTTTCGGAAAAATGGAAGGTAGAAATTTTTCTGGATCCATGATGAATTTGGTTGAAATAGTTCTTTCCGTGTTTTAGAAACAATTTTCTAACATGTTCATACATTGTTAGCTTTGTCTTGATTGAAGCTGAATTTTTCACACATTCATTATGAAAAAATAATAATAAACAGTAAAATGTAACTGCAACAATTTTATTTTGATCTTTTTGAAATAAATTTTCTAATTTGAGGCACGAAAATTCCGAGTTGAGTTTTGTCTTGCACGAACCAACATTTTCGACGCGTCGAGAATGAGAACTAAGTGGAAATTTTTCGTCTCTAATTTGTCGAGGGTCCTTTACTCGTTTTCGTTCGCGAAAAGAATGCGCTCTTTACGCAGTTTGCCAATTACAGAGCGCGGTAAACCGCAGACGGTAGGAATAACGAGTTATCCGGGTTAATCAGACGAGATTCGCTCTCTCACAACAGACGCGAACGGGTCGGAGGTGACCCTAATGAACATCGGCCCACTGAAATTGGACAAGTTCAAAATAAGCATGGATATAAATAAAACATTTAAATGAGGCACAGCCTATTTTCAATACTTTTTTTAGCTTCAATTTCGGTTCAGAAACGATCAGTTAAAGCTATTCCTATTTTTTTAAATCTTTTTTTCATTTGTCGAATTTGTTTACAGCATTTATATGAAATTCGCTGAGACTCGTGTTTTTTTTGCTCGAATTTCAAGTATTTCGTTGATGTTAATTTTTGAATATATTTTAAAAGGTGATTTTTTTAATTGATACTTAGTAATTTTTTTATATAATTTGATAATTTGATTTAACTCGTATTTTTGAGAATAAATTTCTTGCAATTGTTATCCAAATTAAATCTATAATTTCTGACATAGTGACAGTTTTTGATATTTAATTTTATCCTAGTTTAACAAAAATTGATTGGTCGATAATTTTGATTTTTTTTGAGTGGAAGTGCAATTCCTAAGTAGTTTTTATGGTTTATTTTCTAATAATTCCATAAATTTACCAAAATTACTTCTACCATTATCTGAAAAATTGAAACTAAAGAATATTAATTAAACTTACTTTATTTGAAAATTAAAAAAAGTTCATTTAATATCTTAAGTTTTTGTCAACAATTTTCCAATTTTTTAATGAAAATTTAATGAGTATTCAATAAGTATTTTTTTCGGTTCAAATGAAACTTCAGTTTCGATATCAAAAAAAAATTCAACAATGGTACAACTTTTGGATGAGTTTTTTTTCAAGAATGAAAAAAAATTATTTTTGAATATATTTAAAGAAAAGCAACTTTTAAACCGATATTTCTGAAATTTTCTATGACGAAACAACTGAAATTAGAGCGAATAGAAAAAATTAGTTTCTTACGGATGTTGATAGAGATGCAATTAAAAAATTTTAGATATTTTGAACAATTATTCGACATGAAATTACTATCAAATTATTCCATAAAACATTTAAATCCTGAAGATTTTCAAAAACAATTACACCCTGCAAATGATGAATAATTTCTCATATTTTATCGACGATTCAAAACCAAAAAACGAAAAAACACTATATTTTCATTTCTTGCAAAATAGATCGATCTATTTCTGTTCGACCATTTCCCGATTTTATTACTCTTTGTTTATAAAAACCTCGAATTTCACGGAGCCTCGAAATAGAAATGAGAACGAAAATTCATCATGGATTTCAGAGGAAAATATTCGGAGAATTTAAGGGTGTAATTTAAGAATTGCAAAATAAGTTATTAAGTTGAGTTATTTAGATAATACTCTAGGTTTTTTTATTATTGTGGTACTGAAATTGAAATTCCATTTTTGTGACTAATCAATTAAAAAAAGTTTTGTGTTGAATAATTTTGTTTGTTTTAAACATTCTAATGCTTTGATAACATGTATTAGGTAAATTACACAGAAAGGAATATTTTTTGTGAATAATTAAACGATTTTTCATGCAACAACTGATAACAATTTTTTTATAAAAACTAATGAACAAGAATAAACATTTCAGGAAATGCATTGTTTCATTTCTTATGATAATCAAACCATTTTTTTTCATAATTAACAAAATACTGTGATTTTTTATTACTTTTTCAACAACTTTTTGGTTTTTCTTGCTGTGTAATTCACGTAGAATTTATCGATGATCAATAACAAAAACTGCTAAAAGTGTCAGTGTGTCGCTTCTCGCTTTTGTGAAGACGCCCATCACCGTAATAACGTTATTTCCATTTTCTCTTCGTGGTTTTCGTCGACTTTCTCACGCGTGACTTTTTGTCCCACACGCTTGCCTTTCGGGACACAGGAGGTACAGCATCAATGAACCCCATTTTCTCAACCCTAAAAAAAATTTTCCACGATAATGCACGTTCAGCATTTTCCCACTTTTAGAAAGGAAAATTCCGAATCCCCAGACTTATATATAGCACATTACTTTAACACGAATATGTCAAAGTGAATAAAAGTGCAATTTAATAAATGAAATAATAAGACAAAAAATAAGTCACTGGAAATTAAATACAATTCATAGATAAAATAAATGATTTCTTTCTTAAGTTGATGTAATATTAATCAAATTTCAATATTTCAATTATGAACATTACAATATAATTTATTTCCATTATTTTCATAAATTTGAATTATTCCAAGAATTTGATAAAATTATTTATTTCATACATCCACCAAATAATTTCGGTGAAATAAAAAAAAAACTAAAATTCAATGAATGAAATAAAGGAATAAATAAATTGGAAGAAATAAAATCAAACGAAATGTAATTTAACAATCTTTTTCATTAATTTTCCAGCAGTTTTTTAAACTTCACTCTATTTTGTTGAAATTTGATAAAAATCGGTCTTTTTGTTTATGAGCAAAATTGATGTGTTTCAAAAACCAACAAGAACTTTATTTACGAACTAATTAAAAAAAACTTATTCGTTTATGGCTTTTTCAGAAATTCCAACATTATAAAAAAATCATGAAAAAACTTGATTCGTCAGTTCTTTAAATTCAATTGCCAAAACTCGTTGGAATTCGTCAAAAATATTTGTTGTCGCTTTTTTCTTGGAATTGACATTAATATTCGATTATAATTGTTTAATAGGCACAATTATTTAATATGCACGAACGTTTTGACTGAAATTACGAATCCACATGATTTTTAGACCAAGCAAATGAGGTTTCTCTAATCCCAGAAAAAAGAAATTTTTTCTAAACTAGGATATAGTGGAAATTCCATGTAATTTTTCGAAATTATATTATGCCTGTCGAGGATTATATGCTTTCCTATAATAAAAGAGCTATTATAATTGAAAGGGATCAGAGAAACTGCTGTGAAGGTGAAGCAACCACAACAATCAATTTTCCTCGCAATTTCCATCCTATAGCTTTCTTTTAACCATCTTCACCGATTTTTAAGTGAAATTTCTTCGGCCAAATTCGTGATTCGGCCTTTCCGTAATTTTCTATGAAATTATCAATTAATAATAATAATTTTTTAACATTCTTATAGATTTTGAGTATTCTTGTAAGCTGCTTTACAGATTTCGAGAATTCGATGAACAAGTATTCAAATTTCCATCGATTTTAAGTTCTTTTTATATTTTTTGTTACAAATATAATTTCCTACTTATATTATTTATGATATTTGTTCAATTAAAATGATTATTAATTTCATCCTCGTTTTTGGTGGTATTTATGCTCCTAAAACCTCACTTTCTACCAAAGCTAATACAATGATCAACTTAAGAAAGAATCAAATACAGATTAAATATTTAATAAGATTATCTTATTACAAGAATAATATTATTATAAATAATATATATTATATATTATAAATAATATAATATAAGAATAAATAAAAAATAAGATTATCTTATTATCTTATTTTATTTATTTTATTAATAATCAAATACAGATTATTGATGTTTGAAACGGAAATTCACCATCAATGTTTAATTTTCCTATTCATTACTTCTATTTTTTATATTCAACTAATACCGGTATTTTATTAAATCGATATTTTCAATTCCCAGTTCTAAATTAAATCGAACTTCAAACAACAACAACAATAATTTAATTCACACTCGGTTCTCTTATCCAAAAACTCACTATTTTAACAAAAAAGCTCATTCTCTAAATTTACTGACTCTCCTGGACAACGAACAGAGCCAGCTATTTCGTTGGATTAATAACAGCTTTTTTTCAAGAACGCATTCACCATCACTTAAAGCGCAAAATTGAAACGCCGTAATTGAACGTCGAGCATTGCTCTTTCGCATTGTTTTGCCGCCGTTCGAGACGGCAATAACCGCGCCGAGATAAAAATCGTAATAGATCCGCGGCCGAGGTTTACAAGCAATAAACAATTTTCGAGTCACGTGACATTCGCGAAATTATGGGCGAGGCTTCGTAAACTGGCAAATCGAGTAAATAATGAGCTTTTTTGCAATCTAAACAGCGAGTGGTTTTTGCGGTTTCCAAATTTTTATTAGTTTCAATAGCATGGAATTGCCTATAGAATGTTTATAATGATGCATAAACAGTGTGCGCATGCACAAAAAAATTTTGAAGAAAGTTCTTTACAAAAATATGCTTTTTTATAGTGCAAAAAAAATTATTACTATTTCTATGTTTTTTTTTTTTATTATTAAAAGGAATAATTTAATGAATCCGAATATTGCCGAAAAATTTCGCAACCCCTTTCCCCTCACTTGCTAAAATTGAAGAAAAAAAAATTAAAAAACGCACTGCCACGACAAGATAATAGGAAAATCGAATGGGAACGTTGTTCTGATCTCGATATTGTTTGTTTTTTTGTTTTTACCACCTGAAATGGTCCGTGTGTGTGCGCGTGTGGCACTTCACCTCTCGACACTTGACGACATGGCAATCCTGGTAACGGCATCACACCGCTTCACACCTTTTTTGATCGCCTCGCAGGTGGCTACGTGGTACAGGGTACGTGTACACTTGACTAATAGCATGCGCCTTATACGCTTCGCAAAACGCTCTGTTACCTTTGATACCTAACTCCATATGTGTGTGTATTGTCAATTTGTTTCGACACGGAAAAAAAAGGATTTGTTCTATCAGTAAAAAGATGTGCTGTTTTAACACAATTTGACAGAAAGAATGTTTGTTGCAGTAGCAGCTTATTTTTTTTAGCCATAGCAAACTTTTATTTCTATCGTAAATTAATTACTGTGCAATGGAATTTTATGCATAATGATTGTGTTCTGACAACACAAAAGATTTATTGGTGTAACAAAAAAAAGCTACTACGAAAAGTATCATTTGAAAACGAGTGTAACGTTAAAACTCAACGTTCGATCAGAAAGAAAATTCGTTACACTAGATGAAAAAAAACAGGAGTGGAAATTAGCCAATCGGCTGCAGTTCGAGTGCACTCGAAAATTCAGTTTCAGCCTTTACTCCATTATTTGAATTCTGTCGCTCGCTCTATTTCCACGTGCATGCGCCCGAGTGCGCTAATTAACTAGGAACATAATTTTTCCCTACCGAGAGTGGAATTAAAAGCCGGCGTTATAAACTCGAGAACCAAGCACGAAACAAAACCGAGCTCGCGTTATCGACTTTAGAATACTTTCATTGGCCGCTTCCTTTTTTCCCCCCTTAAATGCCCGCAATGGAAATCTTTTTTCGTCCCTTTGGGTCGCGATAATGAGAATAGTTCAAGCTAATTAGAGCACATTTCAAACAGAGCTAAACTGCAAACTGAGAAAAAAAACTTTCAATTATAAAATATAATTGCAATTCAAAAATTTTATTAGTAAACAACTTTGGACTAATTATAGTGCATAACTGTTTTTATTCTTTTTTAACTGTTTTTGTTATTATTATATCACTAAACCAGTTACCGTGACCAAAACGAAAAAAAGGTAAAAGTCTGATATCAATGTCCGTTTCAATCGCTAGGGCCCAAGTGATGCCCGGATCGCGCATCGCTTTTTTGCAATGCATTTTTGTAGGTCGTTTTTTTTCTTCGATCGGTGAATCTAACGAAGGACACGTGTAAACATGCGTAGCATCCAGGTCTGTTTAATGAAGCGTGGCACTGAATTAATCGCGGCTCGCTGGTCGCATAAAGGCGTTAACTAACGAAGATTCTTCGTTTCGTTGCATCGACTTTTTACTTTCTTTCTTGCGATCTTACAAAAATTATAACACGAGTAATAAAATGAGAATACATGCACGATGACGTTTTTTACACGGACAAATTACTGATCCTAAATTTGAAATTAGTCTGGATCGTTATAATTTTTTGAAGTTATTCAGTACTGATCTAGGATTTTGAATTACATCAAATGTAGAACATATTTCATCGATTAAAATGATAAAAAAGAACTTTTTGAATATTTTTGCAATTTTAGAAATTTTCAAATTCAGTTGAATTGTTGAGAGGTTTGAAATCATTATTGTCTCTGAATCAGTGAATACTTTAAAAAATTAGAAGGAAATTCAAAATATTTTAAACTTTTGAAATTTACTACTATTTGCTTAATCGATGGAATTTTTATGATTTTATCATGATTTGTACGCGTAGACAAAGTTTACAACGTTGAAAAATCACACGAGAATTTTTTTTATGAAATTTGAATTATTGATTTAAAATTCGAATCATAATTTTTGACCTTAGAATTCAAACTTTAGAATTTGAATCAGAATCTCTGAATTTAGAATTCAAATTGCAGAATTTCAATCAGAATTCTCAGAATTTTTGAAGACTTGAATTTTTTTCGCTGAATTCAGTGAATCAGAATTTTCAGAATTCATTGAAGTTTAACAGTGAATTCTTTCAATTTGTTCTTTCTTTCAATGAATTCTTGAATTTTTTTTAGTTAATTGCCGAATTTAGAATTTAATTCAGAATTTATAGAATTAGAGTTGAAATTTCAGAAGTTTAATAAGAGTTTTTGAATTTTAAATTTCAATTTCAGAATCTGAATGAAAATTTTTGAAGTCAGAATTTAAATCAGAATTTCGGAATTAAGAATGTAAATTGTAAAATTGCATTCATAATTCTCAGAATTTTGAAATTCTTGAATTTTTTTACTGAACTCAGTGAATTTTTGAATTCATAATTCAAATTTAAGAATATGAATCAGAATTTTCAGAATTTAGTGAAGTTTCACAGTGAATTCTTTTAATTTGCTCTTTCTTTTAGTTAAATCTTAAATTTTTTCAGTAAATTTTTGAATTTATAATTTAAATCAGAATTTATGAATCTAGAATTCAAATTTCAGAATTTGAATTAGAGTTTTTGAATTAAGAATTCAAATTTCAGAAATTAAATCTGAATTTTTTCATCCAGAATTTAAATTTCAGAATTTGAATCAGCATTTTTAATTTTGGAATTTCAAATTTCAGAATTTGAATCAAAATTCTCAGTTTTTGTATTCTTGAATTTTTAAAAATTTCCTTCTTAGGAGCTTCGTCGAATTTGTTTTTTCAAGGTTTCACATTAATTTTGGTCAATCTCTGAAAAAAAATTTTGTGTGATTTGTCAATGTTGTAAATTTTATTAAATTGATTTTTACTTCTTTAGGATTTTCATTTTGAAAATGAAAAAAAAATTCTTTTTATGCATGTTTTGAAGGAATATGATGAAAAACACAATGTAAAAAATCTTTGAAACTTCTTCCAAATCCTACAAATGCTTCAAATTTTATAAAATCAGGAATATTCATGAAATTCATAAATTTTTGAAAACTTTTTACGACTTTAATCATTGCAATCATCACGTCAAAGTATGCACTAATTTTTAAATTTCATAATAATTTGCCTAGCTCATGAATAAATGTTGATTTTTGGATGAGTTTCGAGTCTGTCAGATTTATAATAAAAAATGAAAAAAAATTTAATAGAATTCAACATTATTGTATTATTGTATATTCTGTATAGGTCATTTAAAAAAAAAACTTTATTTTAATTAAATTTATTTTCATGCAATATGTCTTAAATCAAGAATGATTTTTTTTTGTTGGAATAATTCTTATCAATTGATATGAAAAGACTTGCTCGTTTTAATGTCATTGAGAACATAGATCAAACATAAAGTAATTTCCGAATTTCAAGTCGTGCCTTGATTTTCTTGCACCTTAAAATAAGATAAAATTTTTAAAGCGAGCGAAGAAATGGAAAATGAAAGTTAACGAAGATGTTCATTTACTGCCAGGTGAGAATTAATGTTTGGGAAACGGCGGCATTCGCAATCGAAAAATTCCCATAGAACGAGTTAATTAATGAGCTGGGTATGCGCTGGACATGCTGAGCCATTTGCGAAACGTTATTACCGTTGAGTCCGCTCTCGGGGATCGGAAAATTAACATTTCATTGTTTTTACGATCGACGAAATGGTTCTTAAGTTGGGAGCTTATTATAAACATGCATGAAGTTCTCCATTTGATGTTTCTATTCTGTGATTCTGACGTGTACTTAAAGACGTCTTCGCTTTCTCCTTTTTTTTTAATTTTCGCGGTTTAACACTGAAAAACCGATTTGGTTGGCTCATCAAAACGTTCAGTCGTTGTGTGACCAACAAATATTTGGTTGACTGAAATAAATTTTTATTTCAGTTAGGTTTATTACGTATAATTAATGGATAGCAAAATGTTTATAATAATGAAAGTATTGGTGCTGTTGAAAAAAAGTAAAGTTTTATTTCCAATTCGTTGATTTCACATACCACATAAAAATGTTTGCGAATTCTTGGAGCTTATATCCATCGCTCAAACTCTCACTTGATTGAACTGTGTCATGAATGTCTCGTTGAAATTATTGAGTTCGATAAAATACCTTACTTTATGGACCGTTACTTATTCGGCTAATTCAGCGCTCGTTGTTTTGTAACTCTGGCAGGGAAAAAAGCAACTTTTTCTTCCTCAACGCTCGTTTCATCAATCTCGTGGAATTACCTCGTTGGCCGTTTAGGAAGGAAAAATGCACCCTGAAAACGCCTTGCGCTTTTAGAGCGAATTTTATTCGATGCCGAACCTCATTCTCTTTAAAAATTATTACTAGATTTTAGGTGCGATTTTTTTTGTGCGGGGGTTAAAATGAGGGATAAATTAATTATTTTTTCAGGTAATTATGGAAAAAATACGAAAACTGAACTTTAAAATCAATGAAAATACAATTGATTTTTATAAAAAAAGTTGCCGATAGAAACAGGAAAAAAAATGAAAATTAGTTTTCTATTAGTTCTTGAATTTAAATAGAATGCAATAATAACAGCAATCCTTAACTTAGAAGAATTATTATTATAAATTGTTTGCTAGTGCAACGTATAACAAAATGTTTGAAAGAAAAAAAAAAACTGAAATTCATGAAAATTTTGAATATCTAAGTAACTTTGAAGCATAGTTTTCGGAAATTTAAAATCTCATGCTGGAAATTTTGAAATTCCATACTTTTGAAAGATGAATCAATGCGAAATTTCTGGGAATTCATTTTTTGATAGCATTGACAGAATCCGCGATTTTTGCCTTTTTTTCGTTACAGAGATGTCTTTTCTACGCCAATTTTTTTTTTTCTCGAAAGGTCGCCTGTAAAATCTTGGGGACGTCGCGTGATCGAGTTTTGTCGTCATTATCGACGATACGTGACCAGAATGTCCCTTGAGGGCAGACATTTCCAAGAGCACAATGCCTACACGCAAACGCAATTTTCGCTCGTTACTTATTTACTTCAAAAATTTTCGTCATGTGTACAAGAGAATTAAGGAAAAAACGCATATTCTTTTATTATCACGAATTGCTAGAATTTCCAATTATTTCAAGTGTCGAGGCTCTGTCTTTGACTTTTTACCATATTTCGAATTGATTTTCGAATAAAATGCATTTCTTTTTTCTTGGAATGACAAGTAAAAATTTTTAAAAAATTGTCTCTAAAAACAAACTCGTATCGAGTGACGATGTATTATCGGAGATTTTGGAGGCGAAAAAAAATTTCGAAGCATGCGAAGCGCGAATTCGTGGCATGCGACACGCAAGCCGAACAAAAATCAGCATACGCCTCGCGACTTACCAAAATCACCCTATCATTATGTTGAATAAGAACGTTTATGTATTACCAACAATAACACATTAAAAAATTCACTACGCCTAACAAGATGATTAGCTTGGGATGTTTATGTTATCTTGTAAACTTCGTGATGAAGGAACTATTCTGATAATTAGAATTTTCTTAAAAATCTGCAATTAAAACTTCGGAAATGAATGATGATACGTCATGTAAAAATATAAAAAACCTGTTATATCAAAACTCCTAAATAATTTATAGGAAAAAGAAAATTATTTATGATATAAATACTGTTGGATGAATAATTTCCAATGGAAAAAAACGTCAATTTTTTATGCGAACTCAAATCAACACAAATTTTACATCAAAAATCGCTCAAAATATCTATAGCTTTTGCCTCGCAAAGCGTTCATTCGCCTTTGTGAGGAATTCTTTGATCTTGCGGCTACTGAAAACTGATTCTCGATACTTTGTTGTACTCACGAGTAATTTTTTTTCTACTTTTTTTCGGTTCTAGCTTCCAAGCTTGATGGCGCTAATGACTCTGGTCATCGTATCGCTTTCGATCGTCTCCAGAGAACTTGTCCCCGATTCACTTTGTTACGTTCGAGTGATGCATTCTTTTTGTTCTCATGCGCCCCGGTAATTAAGTCGGTAATTACGGAAAATCAATTATGGTACGAGACCTAATAAGATTCTAGTCCCGTCACAAAGCAAAAATACTGATGTAAACTGCAGCTGATGCAACATTTTGCAAAGATTTGAAAACTTATCGCATGAAACAAATGAAAATGTTCAGCGTGTTGCGAATTTAGCGAGATATGAAATGGTTTTATTGTGTTATTGAATATTCGAAAGGAGGCGCGATACGGGAAATGAGATTCGAGAAGAAAAGAAGACCCTCGATCTACAGGTTTCTTGTTTTGCATGCACGAGGGTCGTCGAGTAAACTGATTTCAGACGCGGTAAGGAACTTTTTGCGCCTCTTGACACGATCTGCCTCTCGACCATGCGAATCGATACGCGAAAAAAGCGGAATTACATGTGCCTAAAGGAAAAAGTTACCGGGGTAAAACGAGAAAAAGGCTGCAACACGGGATTTTCTAGCGCGTCGAGATGTTTTGAACGCTTTGCAAGTGTTGCGAGTAGGTTTTGTAGGAACTTAGATGGCATTTGGGAAAGTTTTTTTTTTTTTTTTGAAGTGAAACTTTTTAACCAGCTCCTGGGGGGGGGGGGGGGTGAAAAGCCTTATGTGATGTGATGTGATGTGATGTGATCTGATGGACCTTTATCGAGGTTCCAGTGTAAAGTGACTCCTATATATCTTATATCGAGGTTCCAGTGTAAAGTAAGCCCTATATTTGTCTTATCGAGGTTCCAGTGTAAAATGGGACATATCGAAGTTCCATTGTAAAGTGATCCCTATATGTCTTATATCGAGGTTCCAGTGTAAAGTCAGCCCTATATTTGTCTTTTATCGAGGTTTCAGTGTAAAGTGGGACATATGTCGAGGTTCCAGTGTAAAGTTGGACCTATATGTCTTATATCAAGGTTCCATCGAGGTTCCAGTGTAAAGTGAGCCTAATATGTCCTATATCGGGGTTCCAGTCTAAAGTGAGCCCTATATGTCTTATATCGAGGTTCCAGTGTAAAGTGAGCCTAATATGTCCTATATTGGGGTTCCAGTCTAGTGGGCCCTATATGTCTTATATCGAGGCTCCAGTGTAATTTGAGCCCTATATGTCTTATATCGAGGTTCCAGTGTAAACTGAGCCTTATATGTCTTGTATCGGGGTTCCAGTGTAAAGTGGGACCTGCGTTCCCGATATCGAGGTTCCAGTGTAAACTGAGCCCTATATATCTTATATCTAGGTTCCAGTGTAAAGTGAGCCTAATATGTCATATATATGTAATCTGGTGATCTTGGGGTTATATTGGCCCATTTTCACTTTAATTTCCAATAAACCATATAGAACATTTTAGACCAATAATATTGTTCTAAAATGAAAATA